>RCAB01000443.1:0-50768 GCA_003640385.1 Setaria digitata | reverse complement strand
ATTAATTCATTCAAATTCCGATCAAATTACTTTGCTTTTCTAATTTCCAATTAATTTATTCAAATTCCGATCAAATCACTTCACTTTTCTAATTTCCAATTAATTTATTCAAATTCCCATCAAATCACTTCACTTCTCTAATTTCCAATTGATTCATTCAAATTCCGATCAAATTACTTTGCTTTTCTAATTTCCAATTGATTCTTTCAAATTCCGATCAAATTACTTTGCTTTTCTAATTTCCAATTGATTCTTTCAAATTCCGATCAAATTACTTTGCTTTTCTAATTTGCAGTTAATTCATTCAAATAATTTCCAACTTGCATTTTTCCATCGTCTAATGTTTTGAATAGACTAAATGTATTTGAAGAAAAAAAAAAATAAATTAAAAAATTACATTTTGCTTAAAATTTTATAAAGGAAAAAAAAAGTTTAATTTTTAAACAAAATATAACATATTACATGAAAGTTTTGTAATTAATGCTCTCCTTTTTTTTGTCTAAAAAAAATAACCAAGAATAAATTTATTCTAAAATTTTTGAGATTTTTTTTTTGCTTTTTATTTTTTGAACATTTTATAATTAATTATCAAACTTTTTTTTTTTTCCTTTTTCTTTTACACGCCTTTCCTTTTTCTTTCTCCTTCTTTCTATCATTTTTCGTCAACACTTCATACAACGCCTTTTTGGTAATGAAAAAGACCGGTTAACTCATTAATTATTTTTCAGCTACCGCATAAAAACTGTTGCAGAAGGAAGCGCATTATTCCTACTACTTTTACTACTACTATTACTATTAGTAGTTAGTGCTAGCGTCTAATTAGTACAACAACTGTTTCCAGTCTTTCCTCTTCTTTTTTTTTTCTCCCTCCTCATTTGAATATTTAAATTTTTGTGATTTGAAAATATTTTTATACCTTTTTTCTTTTTTTTTTTGTTTTGTTTTGCTTCGATTTCAATGCAGACAACAAGCATCACATCATCATTTTTCATTTTTTTTTTTTAAATTAATTCATTTTCATTAGTCTTTCGAATGCTAATCGATTGATCGTTTTTGATAAGAAAAATGATCAGAATTATTTGTCTATCATTGCTGCAACTTCTTTTGCTATTCTTATCAGGTTTGCTTTTAAATTTTTATCTTTTTTCAAAATCTATTGCTAATTTTCGTCAAGAATTTTATTCCCCTTTTTTTTCTTTTCTAATTTAACTTTTATTCAATCTTTTGTTTGTATTAAATTATCGTAATTTTTTTTTCTTGTAAGAGGAAAGAGAAATTAAAAAATTGATTCGGTGAAAGTGCTTTTTTCTTTTCTTTTTTCTAAGGCATTTTTATAATTAATTGTACAAAAAGCAAACAAAAAATAAATAGCAAAGGGTAGTAAGTAATTTACTGATATCATAAATATTTTCTTTTTCGCTTCATATCAATTACAAAACTTTTCTATGTAAATTTAGAAAAAAAAAAATTTTTTAAAAATTCATTTTGACTTCATTTTTTTAAAAAAAAATTACCATTGGAAGATTTTTTTTGTCTGAAATTTTAACATTTTTAGCGATACTTTTTTTTTTTACAATTTCTTCTTACATCATTTGCACCTTCTAAATCAATTAATGATATCGTATTAGCAACAGTGTAATTTATTAATTTTTTTTTTCACTCAAAATTTTCCGGAAATTAATTTTTGAAATTCGTTTTCATTCCAATTTTCACTTGCTCAAAATAAATTAGCATGTATTAATTATTTGAGCGTATTCAAACATAAAATAAATAAATTCAATATGAAATTTTTATGATTGTTCAGTATTTCAGCTCTCTTCCTTAACACACGCACACATACACAAAAAATGATTCACTGATGAAAATCTAAAAATAGTCATCTTTTTCAATGTCGAGATTCTCGATTCTTCATTGAAATTTTTTGAACTTAAACTTTCAACAAAAAGAAAAACACGGAAGAAAAATTTTTTCCCATTTACGAATAAATTATTTCGACATTTAATCAACCAGGAATAATTTTTAAAAGTCTCTCATTTTATATATATATACCAAATCATTTTCCAAAAAAAAAAAAAGAAAAATTACTAAAATAACTTCTCAAAAAAAATTTTTTTTTTTTTTCTGATCAAAAAAATTTTTTTATACCATTAAAAAGTTATTATCATCATAGCTTAACCGGATGTAATATTTCCGCTTCAAATCCGGTGAATGGGTTAAATTTAAATGAAACGATGAAAGGGAAACGAACAGAAAAGAGCGAATTAAAAGATGATAGATGGTGCAAATTCTGATATGTAGCGGCATCAATCACTTAATAAAATAAAGTCGCGCTCCGCTTTCGTTTCAAATTAGGTTGACGGGAAGAAATTTTGCAATCATTTAAAAATTTCAAGTTCTCTAAACATTTTGGCATTTTAATTGAACTTTTATTAAATCGTTTATAATTAATGAAATTAGCACTAAAATCTGTAGCATAATTATCATATTACGTTTGAAATCTTTTTTATTTTTTATTTTTTTTTTCTTTATTCTTTTTACCGGAAAATAAAGTGTAAAATAATTAGAGTAGGAATTATTGTCAAATACAAAGATTTTTCTTTTTTTTAACTATTAGCTCAAGAGGATAAATTTCCTAGCATTGATTGCTTTTTGTTTCTATTTTAATTAATTATTACAGAAGCTAAGTCACAATTAACAGCACCACAAACAAGTAAATTCAAATGTTTGCCAAATGGTTGCTGCGATGAGCATCAGTGGTGTCGTTTTTGGGCATCTATTGGTGAATGTACCGCAAATCCAGACTGGATGAGTGTTAATTGCCAATTAGCATGTAATACCTGTAATTTTGACACACAAGGTTAAGTTTAAAGTTTTATTTAAATTTTAATTAATTTTAAGTATTTCAAATATAGTCTGTGTGGGAGAATTTGAAATCGATTGAAATTTTGCTCGAATTTAATTAATATCTTGCATATGCATTAAATTTTAATGTACATTTAATTAGCTATAAATAAAAGTATTACTTCGATTTTAACTTATTTAGTTCAGTTCAAAAAAAAATATTGAAAATTTTCATCATAAATGAAAATTTTACAAATAATAAATTGAATTGGAATTAAAATTGCTTATATATGTCCGCATAAATGAGTTTTGATTTAAACACTTACTTTGGTGGCTTAACTGTTTGTAAATTAACACACATTTTCAATACAAATTAATATAATTAAAAATATTATTTGAGGAAAACTTGAAAATTAGCAAACAACTTGACCTAATTATATAAAAACTAATTATATAATTAATTACATAATATATTATGCATAGATGTAATTAGCATATGTTTTTAATAAGAGAAAAAGTCTACTGCTATTAATTTCTTAAAATTAAGTACATGTCATTATTATGTGATTTTTTTTTTTATTTCAGTTAGAGTGAGAAATGATTATATTTAAAAATTATTTTCCATTATTTTGTTACTTTTTTCTTCTATTTTTATTACTAAATTCGTTTCATTTTATTCGAAAAAATTGTTGGTTACTGTTTCTGTTGAAATTTATTACTTAAATTAATAATTTCTGATGCATTGTTCATTTAATGCATCAAATTCTATTTTTTTTTTTTTTTTTGTTTGCTTTGATTAGTGTTGTCTTCTTTCTTTCTTTTTCATAAAAATTTATTTATTTTTTAATTAGACATAAATAACGAATAAATAATATTATTATTCATTGGTTAGATTATTTACTCGTTTTTTGTCTATCTTTTTGAACTTTTTCTTGAACATGCTTGTCACGGAAGAAATCATAATAATTAGCAGTAAAATAAACGAGCCTAATAATACTGATTAAAATGAACTATATTAATTAATTTTCATACCAATCATCATTTCATTTCCTCTTTCTTGCTATTTTGTTATATGAAATTAAATAAAATTTCATTTCATAATCAATCTTTTTAAATTATTACCGAAGCATACATATACTGATAACTGATAAGAAGAAGTGAAGGAAAATAGAAACGCTATGATATGATATTTATTTAAAATGAATAAATTTTTGACAGCTATTCCCGATTTTTGTGAAATATTCTTTCTTTTTCTTTTTCTTTTTTTTTTTTCACTTCAACAATTTCTTCCTCTTTCTTCATTTCTTTTTGTTGCAGTTTTTTTTTCCCCTTCATTTTCTATCTTTTTTTGCTTTGCATTGATTGAGAAAAAAAAAAGTTTCCCTTGAATATAATTTCTTTTTTGAATAATTAATTTAATAATAATTAGAGTTAAATTTGCTATCAAAAATCCCTCTTCCCCCTCTCAAAAAGAAGAAAAAGAAAGAAAAAAAAATGATCATTTAGTTAAAAGTTATAATGGAATAGAGTTGAATAGAGTGTTCTTAAGTGTTGTGCTTTTCTCCTGTAATAATAATTAATAGTAATTAAATAAGTCCAATAAGTTAGTGACATTTTTTTGATTGAATTAAATTTAGAAATTTCACAGCAATCTAACAAAGGAAAAATGACGAAAAATCATATTGATATAATATTAATAAAATAGTTAATATAATTAGCAGTATAATATAAGATTATTATAATTATTATTAAGCAATAAGGAAGATAGAAAAAAAAGAAAAGAAAAGATGCCATTGTAGAAATTATTTTAAAAATATCAGTTAGTGTAACAAACAGCTGGAAAAGATAATATAATTACAGCAAATGGTAATGCTTTAACATGACATCAAAAAATAAGTTGCCACACCCGTTTGAGTGCTTTCAATTTAAAATAGTAATTAATTAAATAAATTTTTTTTTTTTCAAAAAGATACTTGAATAAAATACACATGAATTCAAGAATTTCTCAAAACAAAAAGAAAAAAAAAAAAACGAATCATTTGTTTTACTACTTCAAATATTTCTGAGCGTGACGACAGGTTTTTTTTTTTTTTTTTTTTTTTTTTTAAATTTCTCATTTCTCGTCGATTACTGAATAACATTAGTATTTTTGTATTGTTTAACGTTTAACGTAACAATGAGCTTTGTGACGATACTTTTTTCACTTTTTTTTTTTTTTTTTTTTTTTTTTTTTTTTTTTTTTAAATAAAAAGGAACGGAAAAAAAAAAGCTTTTTTCTGATCAAAAAATTAAAATAAATTTTTTCTCTTCTTTATTTTAAATCATTTCAAGTCTTAGAAACAGAAAACTGCGCTGTTTTATTGCAAACAGTGTATTGATGTTATGTTGCAAATGATATTATTATCTTTTCTTCTTGCTAGCCTAAGTTAATTAATTAATTAATTACCAGTTAGCTAATCTAAAAGTAATAAATTAACTAACTCGTTACGTAACGTACATCATATATGTGCAGGTATACGTGAAAGCTGTGAAAGATAGCAAATCACGTCGAAACCTAAAAAAAAAAAAAAAAAAAAATTGATTAGTTTAATTGATAATGATCACGCAAATTCCTAAATAAGTCAATATCGTAAGATTAGACAAAAGTGCAAGTACAAGTATACGCACGCAAATATGTAAACTTCTAGCGGTCAACTTCTAACGTACGACAAACTTTTCAGTTGTTCAATTAATCGAATCAATCGATGCTTGCTATTAACTTTTCTTCCTTCTTTTGTCTCATTTAGTTATGGTAATTTAATTAATTGATGATGATGTGACTAATTGAAAGTCTTCTTTTTTTTTTTTTCGAAAGATTCCTCAATTCTAATAAAGTTTAAAGCATTTGTTTTTTTAATCCTGAAAAAATTTCATACTTATAAAAAACGAAAAATTTATTACAATAATATATTTTTATTTTGTAATATGAAAAGGAAAAAAGTAAAAAGAAAAAAAAAAAATGCCGAATCATTTAAAATGCAATATTGTTTTAAAAGGAAAAATTATTTTTTATTTCTTTTTCTTTTCAAAAATTAAATGCTAAAAAGTTCATTCTTTTGAAAAAATAAAAAATAAAAAAAAAAAAAAAACAGAAAAAAAGCATCAAAATTATAAGTGAAATATTGCTAAATGGTGCTTGTTTGAAATTATTTCATTATTATTTAAACTAGATTATTAAGATCAATCATAATTTAAACAAAAAAAAGAAATCCCTTTTCTTTGAAATAAAAAGAAAAATGGAAGATTTTTAATGCTAAATATTTTTATCTGAAAATTTTTAAAATAAAAGAAAAAAATGAATGAATTTTTTGTAGCAACAAAGAGAGGAGGAGAGAAGTCTTCAAATTGTCATAAAATTTAGTCTAAAAAATTGTTAAAGAATGTAATGGAAGTGTGCAATGTGATTTCAGAAATAACTGATATCGATTAGATACGTAGTCTGTTACGTGATACGCGGAATTCATGACACGTGAAACACGCAGAACTACGTGAATAAGTGAGATAGAAAGGAATAGTTTGGCGTAAATCAGTATCAGTATGTATATATTTAATCATCAATCGATGAGATAAATACGCTGAGCAATCGCTTCAATGAAAATTTCATTTTGAAAATCATTTGAAAAGTGGTGCACACTTGTGTGTGTGTGTGTGTGTGTTCGTCTGTCTGTCTGTCAGTCTGTTTGTACATCAATAATTATTATTAGATTTTGTTAGAATATCATAGTATCAAAATGTTTTGTTGGAACGATGAACAAAAATTTCCGGTTTTAAAGATATTATTGAAAAATTTCATCCAAAATTATCATTTCTATCAACTTTATCGCTAATGCTTTTGATATCTTTTGTTTATAAAATGGACTCAATGAAAAATTCTTGCTAATAATTAATTATCGAAAATATTCAATTGAACATACTTCTGATATGCAATACTTTGAATTAATGAAAAAAAAAAAAAATTTTTTTTTTTTTCAAAAGAAAATTAAATTAAAAGTTAGCAAATGCACAATTTGATTCAATTTGTTACAATTAAAAATTTCCATTTTTATTAATTGTTTCCCTTTAAAAAAATTTTTTGGTGATTAAAAATAACAATTAATCGCATTCTATGTAATTATATCATTAATATAATTACAATTGTCTTTAAAACTTTTTCCTTTGCACTAAATTAATTAATGATCTGATGAAGCTGAACAGATTGATGAAAGCAAATCAGCATTTTAATTAAATAAGATCAAAAAATTTGCAATATATTTTATTTATTCTAAACATTTTTTTTTTCTTTCTCGAACTGGGGACGTATAAAATTGGATTTGAAAATTAATTAGAAAAAAAAAAAGTTATAAGAAATATTAAATTGTGATAATATGAACAAAATTGCACACTTGTAATTAATATATTTAACTAAATTTGCGATAATTCAAATTGACTTAAAATTATTCGCAATGCCAAAATTCACACATATAATAAATAAAATTGCAGCATTTTTCTTTTTTTTTTTTTTAAATCCGAGATTTTTTTTACTTATTACAAAATTTTTTCTTCTCTAATTCAATTGATCAGTTATAAAACATGTGATCATTAATGCTTCAATATATATATGTATATTGGCATAAGATTTACTTCCTTTTTTTTCTTGCTCTAATTTTTCTAAATAATTAATTACTTATAAGGAAGTCTAATGAAAGGTGCAAGAATGTTTGTTTCATTTTAATNTTTTTTTTTTTTTTTTTTTTTTTTTTTTTTTTTTTTTTTTTTTTTTAAGATAAAATTACTGAGAGTTAGATCATATTATTGCTTGAGACATTCGGTGGTTATGAAAGAAGTGAAAGTGCTGGCTGATTTCGGACCAACTACAGAATTGTGGTCATTTAAGAATTTCGGTAATTAGTACCCGATAATTAAGCATTTTTCGAAGATATCGCAGCATGTTTGAAACAAATAAAACTAGTAATTTAGTAACTACAGGTGGCAACTTTGTGAAGAGAAACCTCATATAACTCATAGAATTTTGTCGAAGGAAAGCTCGCATAAGATATAGTTTTGTGGAGAGAAATCTTATACATGTATTGTAAAATTACCTGCAATTAAATGTACCTGTATGATAAACTAACGACTTAGAACGAAATTTAAATATTGTATTCTAGAATATTTGATGGCTCCATAATGATAATGTAGCTATCGAACTGTCAATACTAATTATATCAGTCAATAAATCTTTTTCTGGCAAAATTATCTGAACAATTATCTTTGTTGCTATCTTTAAAAGCAGTTTTGGTAGGGAAAAAAAAAAAAAAGAAGTTTTAAAATTTGTCCTAAAACATCGTTATCATTTCATTATTATCATCTATCATATTCTTACAACATACTATTGCAATTTTTAATATTAGTTGAAAAATTATCACATCATCGATTTGAATTGTTTTATTGAAAATTTGAATATCTCTTTATCACTCGCTGCTAAACACTGTAATTGCATTTGTTTTTGAGAGCATTTTATTGAAATAATATCATTAACAGCAAATAACATGACATAACCAGTTATTTAAGCGCATAATTTTATGATCCATTATCATAATCATTAATTGTCATCTGGTTGTCATCCTCGCTGGTCGTTAGCAGTTTTGCTTAAAATTCTCAATTGTTGCAATTCATTTTCATTTCTTGCTGCATTGCTTAATCGTTTTGCCGAATAATTAAGTGGAAATTTAATGCTTTCATAATTCTGCAACAATACTAACTGATGTCACATTTCCCATCCTACATTTTTCTTTTTCTTTTTTCTCCAAACAAGAAAACAGGAAATTGAAAGGGAAACAAAAAGGAATTGAAAAAAAAAAAAAAAAAAAAAGGATTTGTATCATAATTAAGTTGCAAAATTGATATAAGTTTGTTCATTGAAACATATTTTCCTAATCATATTAATCAATTGCTTGATTTAATAGAGCAAAAAAGATTTTTTTTTTTTTTTTTGTTTTTATTTTTATTTTTTGTTTATTTTTCATTTATTTTTTTATTTATTATTTGCAATAGTTATCAAATTGAATAAAATCGAAAAAGGTGAATAAAAAATCATGTAAAAATTTATTTGCAATGAAATTTTTTCAACTGAAGAAAAATACCATCAAAAATTTTCACTATCTCAAAACATTAAATTTTTTTTTTTTTTTTTCATCTCGTTTAATGATCATTAAAAATTCATATGAAAATATTTCCAACGATTTCATTATGCCAGAAAAAAACAAATAAGCAAAATGATACCGTTTTTGCATTAGAAACTTTTTAAAATTATATAATTCTGAAAAAAAAAAATTCAAAATTCAAAATTTGTTTCAATCGGTGCTGAGTGAAAGAAAATTTATCTTGTTGGCCAAAATTTTTCATAAGATATTCAACTTTTTCATGATGAATTTATAAAGAAAGTTTTAATTTTTGAATTCATAATTTGTAATTCGTTGATATAATTTATTTATTTTCAAATTCATCCTCTATAAACAAGAATTACTATGATTTTTCTTATGAAAAATACTCTGTAATTCACCATGGCTATTATACAGTAAAAATAAATAAATAAATTATATCAATAAATTTCAGTGTTATTCTTTTGACCATTTTTTTTTTTTTTTTCTTAGCAAAATCTTAAAACTTTTTTTTCCTTAAAGTATTTCCAATGATTTGAAATTTTATGCTAATTTGCTCAAGCAACAAGATATTTAAAAAAAAAAAAAAAAAAAAAAAAAAAAGGATAAAATTGATGATGAACAATGATCGATCAAGTTATCAGTCAGAAAAGTTAACAGCATTTATCATAGATGATAACAGTGTAATTTCAATAAGTTTTTTTTTTTTTTTACAGTTCTAATTATCCTGTAATGTTTTATGGCTCATGGCGCTATTTCAACTAATAAATGCAATAAATGATACGATCCAGTAATTAAAGTTATCCAATTTCATACTAAACAGTGGTTGAATTTCTTTAAAATTTTAATAGTTAAAGAGAAGAAGAGAGAGAAAAAAAAAAAGAAAATAGCAGAAATTTAAAGACGGGTTTTTTTTTCCAAATGAAAAAATTAGTGAGATTAAAAATTAATTGCAATGAATTGAAATGAATCAGGATGATGAGGAATCTTCTTTAACAAATTGGAAAATTAAAAAAAAAGAAAAAGAAAAAAGAAAAAAAAAACTCAATTTCAAATATAAAATGAAAAAAAGTAAACGATAATCGGAAAATAAATGCACATTTTCGTTTTTTTTTTTATGCTGAACATGTGCAGTGCAAGGAATGAATACTTGAAATATTGTACTTGAAAAAAAATGCTTAAAATGCTAAATTTGAAATTTTTTTTTCAACAAATTTGCTCAAAAATATTTTTTTTTCTTTTTTTTTTTTCAAAAAAAAGCCAAAAGAAAAAAAAAAGGAAAAGAAAGAAAGAAAGAAAAGGGAACAAAATGATTTGAAGTGTGTATGTGAAATTATTCAACATTTAACAATTGCATTCCATTAAATTTCGATAAATTTATTAAATTATCAAATTATAAATAATATTACCAAAAAAATTTTGTTTTTTTTCCTCCTTTGTTTTCATCTTCTTTTTAGCAAATTTTCAGGAAGAAATTTGAAAATATTTTTATTTTTCACCACTTGTAAAAGGAGGAATTTTTGAAAGTTTAGAGCAAAGAAATTTGTTCATAACACTGATAATTGTCTATGTGTGTTTGATAAATTGATACTGTCATAATGAGTTGCATCAACATGTGAAAAATATATTGTGATGCAATAAATTTGTATCAAAAAAAAAAAAAACAAAATTAACTTATCAAATATTGAAATCATCAAATTGGCGAAATAATTTAATTATAAATTTGAAAAGGAAAAGAAAAAAAAAATCAATCAGTGCTACTATTCAAATATATTGTTTTGAATAAAATCAAAAAAAAACTAAATTATTAAAATTATTAATATTTAAAGAAGCAAATTTGTTTGTTTTTTTTTTTTTGAATATCTTCCCGCTATGATTACAATTAAAGGAATGAAATGTGACAAAAAAAAAAAAATAAAAATAAAAAATAATGAAAAGAGAAGCAAGAAGCTTTAAATAATTTAATATTATAATCCGAGAAAGTTTAGTTTAATAAAATATTTTTTCATATGCAAATCTTAGAGCTTTTTGTGTAAAAATTTTCAAATTTTTGCATTGAGAAGTTAAAATTATTCAACGCATTACTGCATGATGATTACAATCATTTGATGAAAATGTTACTGAAATTTAATTCTATTTAATGCCAGAATTAGTATTTTCTTTAGGTCTAAAATTTTACAAAATCATTATAGTATTCTAATTAATTTATTTATCACTTACTATCTTTTTTATCGATTTCTGTCTTTATGAAATATATCGGAATTCCCGAAAGTTGTATGTTCCGAATAGCTTTTACGATTCATAAGAATTTTTATCACAATTAACCAGTTTTCTGTATTCTCCTACCAAATGTCATTTAGGCGCTAATTGCGAATAATTAATTGCAAATGAACATCATTAAACTGAATTTAACAATTTTATTTGTTGAGTTTTGTCTGGTATAATAGTTGTACAAACATGACATTTAAAATATGAATAATTTGATGGGGAAAAAAAATTTAAGTTTTTCTTACTTTCTGTTAAAATTTCTGATAAGAATTGAAAATAACAACATTTCAGTATTGTTTTCTAGCAGGAAAATAAAATGAAAAGGAAATTGCTAATGAAAAATTTCTGGTTCTTTTTCATTTCTTCATTTTTTTTTTTTTTTTTTTTTATATCAATCGCATCTAAAATTTCGAATAAATACATTTTAGGAACAAGTTTTTTTCAGTTCATAAATTTTGAATAAATAAAAATTTTAGAGAAAAATTCCTGAATTTGTTCTTCCTTTTTCATGCTACAAATTTTTTATTACACTGTTCTGCATAATTCACTTTTCCCGTTAATTCTTTTTTTTTTTTTTTTAAATTCCTTTTCCTTATTAATTATTATTAATAATATTGTTGTTGTTGTTGTTTTTATTGTCGTCGTCGTCATCGTGATCATTGTCACCGCTATGTTTGTTGTTTGTTGTCGTTATTTTTATCTTCATTATTCTTTAATATTTTTGTTGTTTTTGTTGCTGCTGCTGTTGTTATTAATTTATTTTGAAATTATGTTTATGCGAAGGGAAGAAATTCACAGTGTGTAAATTATTAAAAAAGGATGTTTTTCAGCTTTTGAAGGGAAAAAAAAAACGATTTTTTTTTTGCCCTAAAAATTTTCGTATTTTTTTTTTAATTTTTTATTTTTGAAAATTACTAACTTTCAGCAATCTGTTGAATTATTTGAATTAGATATTATTTGTTTTAAATTACTTCATTTTCTTCTCATTTTTTTTTTTTCAGTTTGATATTTCTGTCCAACAAAATATCATCATATTATTGATAGAGAATCTATGTTAACAGTTAATTTTAATTATTTGTTTTCAATTTTTGAATATCATTTCAATTCAGTCCAACACATCACTGTTATATCCATCAAATTGATAAAGCTAGCAATTTTGAAAATGTCATGCGTGTTTTTCAAATGAGAATTAGAATTATTAATATTCAATTCTAATTTTCTTTTCCAATTGCTTTATAGAATTGACAAATTTATATTAATAACCAATCTTGAACGCATAAATTGTAGTTTCGGGTTGACAAAAAATAAGCAGCAATAATTAAGGATAGGAAAAACTTGACGAAATTCAAATATCCGAATTTAGATACTTCAGTTTGATGTAATTAGGCATTCTTTACATGCAATTGCTCATCTAGAAACAATTCGTTGCCTTCTATTGGTATTTTAATAATTAATTACATTAAGCTGTTAATCAACTTTTAATAATTAGTGATACCTAGTTATAGCCTTGAAGACAGTAGAAAAATTGTCGCTCACACAAAACTTTCGCTATAAACTGACAATTTCTTTATTATGCTAGCAGGTTTTTCTTTTTCCAGTTAATGATTTTAATTAATTAATTTTTTCTTATTAATGATTAATTTTTAATCTTAATTAATTTTTTTGATTTATTGATTAATTGATTTAATTAATTTTTACTTTTTTAAATGTTAGCAAATTTTTTCCCCGTAATTTCAATGATACCAAAAAAAAAAAAAAATGTGCCACAAATGAATTTACCAAAATAGCTGCTTAAAATAAATTGTTAAATCGGTCAAGATTGAAGATTGATGATGAATTAAAAAGTATGCAAAATGAGGATGTATTTAATTATGCTTCTATCTGATAAAGAAATTAGTTTGGCAATAATTTTTAATTAAGTAACTTGAGGAAAATAATTAATATCAGTAAACAATGAATGTAAATTGAGTACACTAAAGAAGAGAAAATCCTTGAGGAGTTCGTTCCCTAAATGTTATTTTGCAAAATTTAATTTATTAATTAACAGCTATATTTCGTTGATATTATGCATGCATATAATACTAACCAATTAAAAAGAATAACAGAAGAAGTGGCTGAATTTAATTGATGGTTAATATTGAAAAATAAATATTACGATAACATTCATATCATATATCAGCGATTGAAACTAATCAATCATATAATTCTACTACAAATAGCCTTCATTCATATATGCACATTGAAGATAATGAATTAAATGATTAAAAATAATTGATAATAAATAAGTGATAAAATGACAACACTTATATCTCTGTTACTGATATCTAATATTTGCTAATTAATAGTTGCTGATATGATAATTTTATATGATGGCAAAAATTTAACACTGATCATTTCAGATACTGTTCCATCAATACAGATCAGTAGCAATGATTGTGATGCGATTGATCCGATGAATGAAAATTTAGTTGAAGAAATGATAAAAAATCATCGTGTAGTATCGGTTGAAGATATATCAAACAGAAAATTATTATCCATTGATGATATTACTAAAGCTGTCGGTACAGGATGTGTACCAATGGTAAGAAAAATTGTTGAAAAAAATATATATATATATAAAAATTAATATTAAAATTTGAATTTGAAAAATTTTAAAATGAAAATTTTATCATATTTTAGCTAAGTGAAGTGAACTGCGCACGCTCATTATGCTATCATTTGATGTATCGTAGCTTTGATGGCGTTTGCAATAATTTGCAGAAACCACTTCTTGGTGCTGCATTTAGGCCATATCATAGGTGATTTTTTTTTTCAATTATTTTTAATTATTAATTATCATTAATAGATTTATCATTTTTGTATTTTGTCAAAAATTTTCATCTATTTGATATTTTTACATGCAAAAATGTATTAAAAATCAAACACAAAAGGAAAAATAAATAAACAAAATAACGCAATTAATGAAGGATATAAATACATTTCTAGGTTTCTGATAAACGATTTATTCTAGTTCTTTTTTTCTCCTTTTTTTTTTTTCTAATTTGAAATAACAAATTATAAGTTCTTGGTTGAAATAAAAGGAATATTGCTTTATTATAAGTTAATTAATTGTAAGCGAATTTCGGAAACAATTGCTACTTTTGAGCTAAATAATTGTTTCAAAATTAACAGCTCATTCTTAAATATTTTTTATACATTAATTGCTTATTTATTTTGCTTTTACAGGCATTTGCCACCTGAATACGATGATAAAATATCAGAACCTATATGTAAGATTTCTTATTTCAATTTGAATTTAAAATGGAAAATGGTAATTTTAATTAAAATCGAAACTATGCCAATATTTTTCGCGTTTTCAAAAATTTCGACACTAGAAAAATGAGCAAAAAGAAATTTCAGTTCCATTTTCATCTCCTTCCAATTTCATTTCAATCCATTTTAATTTTAATTTACCAATTATTTTATTTCTATACTTATTCCTTTCTTATTTTCTTCTTCCTACTTCATCATTTCACAACTTCTTTTTTCCATTTTTCTATGAATTTCTAAAACATTTTTTGTAAAGCCTAAAATTAATCTAAAATTTGATAACAGGTAGATATGTTGTTTCGTTATTCAAATGAATTTTCAAAAATTTAATGAAAAAGGTAATTTAAATGAAGGGAAATTTACTGAAAATAAATGAATCATTTTATATTTTGAATGATAATATTTTAAACAATGTTGTAGTAATTTGTTACAAATAATTCAATTGATTTATAATTTGTAAATAGTTTAATTAAAGTTACATTTTGATAAAATAAATTAGACATTCATAAGGTTATTTAACAAGTGATAGGGAGTTAAATTTTGATAGACGGACTGAAACATATAAATTGATTGCCTTGACAAGTGATATGATAATGAGCGTGGTTTTTTTAGTTTATTTTTGTTTAAGTAAGGTGAAGAATTGTCAAATTTGTTACATTAATTAATGACATTTAATTTGCCATAAATTAGAAGGCAAAAAAGTACTAATTAATAGGTGAATATTTCAAAAAAAATGTGCAAAATATAACGTTTTCGCATTTTTTATTGTTTGAAATTTAAATTTTTGTTCATCATAATTTTTTAATTTCACAGCAAATCATTAAGGTGATTAATTGAGCCATTAGTTATAACACGGAATTTTTTATATTTATTTTATCGAACAAAAATGTAATTCCGTTTGAAAGTTTGCAGTTATTTTTCTTTTTTTTTCTTTATTTCTTTTTGCTGTTATTATTTTTCTTATCATTGATCAAAAAGTCCCAATAAATTCTTTTTTTTAATTTCAATTATTTCCTTAAGCTTCATCACGGATTACACGTCCTGCAGCACGTGAAGTGTCACGTATTTTACTGTCAAGTTCACAAACTGTTGTACATGATAAATACAATGCAATGGTGATGCAGTTTGGCCAATTTATATCACATGACATAGCCAAGACAACTTTACAACCATCAGCCAAGTGTACATCATGTCAGGCGGTACCGTCGATTTGTATGGTTGTGCCCATTTCCGCAAAGGATAGCAATCAAATGTATGTTTCTTTTTTCTTTTAATTTTATTTTTAAATTTCAAAAAATTATTTCCTTCCTTTTTATTATTTCCTTATAAAATATAAATGAATATATTGTCATATCAATCTTATCAGTATGTGTATATATATCTGTAAATACCTTGTTCATTAGTAAATGTTATTATTGTAATATCACTATATCCTTTCAATCTATGAATATTTCGGTATATATATATACCGAAATTTTATATATATATATAAAAAATAGGAATATATATTCCTATTTCATGTCCCTTTATCAATTCAGTCATTGATTACATGCATTCATATATAATTATTAAAATAATTACTATAAGTATTTATTAAAAGGAGTTGATAGCAACATTAATGATGAATATATAATTTGTTATCAAATAAAATTAACTGATAAAAAGGGAGAAAAATAATGAAATTATCAAAAATTTGATACCAGTTCGCAAATAAAACGAAAAAATTAAGAAGGAAGAGAAAATTAAGAACAAAGAAACGCTTGAAATCGTTTAACAGTTTAAGAAAAATAACTTTAATTTCGACTAGAAGAGAGCCGGTACAAAATGTAAAAGAGAAAAAAAACAGGAAATAAGTATTATTAGTTAATTGCTTTCAGGATAATTAAATTTCCTATTTCTTTTTTTTTTTTTTTTTTTTTTTTAAGAAGCAAGAATAAATTTTTTTTCATTTATTAATTTTAAAAGAAAATGGTCGTATATTTTAAAGATTATCTGGAGAAAGAGAAAGGAGGAAATAAAATGAAAGTAATTTTATAAAAATCTGTAAAATATGAAAGTAACTAGAGTTTTTGTCAGTAATATTAATCACTCACTAAATTTTTAATTGAATTAAGTTAATATCTTTTTGTTGATTAATTTCTGAAATGACAAAAATCATGAGAATTTTTTTCTTTTTTTTTAAATCACTCTTAAATTATCTTTTCAATTAATATTTGATTGTTTGTTTTTCTCGGCATCTTTTTATTCCTCTTTCAATGCTTGATTTATTGCTTCGGACTTAATTTCAGTATTAAAAAAAAAAAAGTCAAGCTACTTTGAGACATCATTACTGACTTCAATTTTGGTTTTTGAAATTTAAAAATTGCCACTTTTTCTCATCGCTGCAACTTTAAATCACATATTTGTATTAAATATTATTATTATTATTATTATTATTATTATTATTATTACTATTATTGTTTTTTAGTTATTATTTTCAATTATAATTGCAAGAAATGAACCATTCACAATATAAAATAATACATTTTACAGGTTTAAGCAACGTCGCTGCTTGAAAATATCACGTTCCGCACCAATTTGCGGTACAGGTCGAAACGGAGTGCCACGTGAACAGCTGAACGAGAATACGGCATTCATTGATGCTTCACCGCTCTACGGCTCATCAGTTAAAGATCTGCACAAGTTCCGGCACGGCAAAACCGGTTTCCTGCGAATGAACAAGTTTAACAATCAGATGGTTCGTTTAAGTATGCATCATTTTGACCCTTCTGTTCATCAGTCATTTTACATAATTGCCAAAACAATAACAAGAAGAGAGGAAGATAAAAACAGAAACAGGAAATGATTACAATTAATTAGATGAGGTGAAAATTTTTTGATAATTTAAAGTACATTTTCATAGATGATGAAATTTTTACTCCAATTAAATAAATTTATGAATTAATTTTCATTTTTTTTCCTTGAATTTTCTTCATAAATGGAAAAAAAAAAGAAAAAGCGAAATTCAAAATTAACATATTATAAAAATTAAGCAATCATCAGTTGTTGGATAATTTGCTTCCTTATCATTGATTGGAATAGAACAGAAGAAAGGAATTTTTAATAACTATATTAATTAGTGATAGTGGTAAAAATTATTATTTTTTAGGTATTACCATTTGATCAGTCCAAATGTAGCACACCACAAAAATGTACAGCAACATTTACTGCTGGTGATATACGTGTTAATTTGTTTATCGGCTTATCAGCTGTTCATATTTTATTCACCAGAGAACATAACAGGTAATTAATTGATTACCTAATTTTGATTAATTTTATAAGGTAGATTATTTTTTGCATCAATCATTAAACCACTCTTTCAGCTCCAACTGCTTTCCTTGCTTCTCTACATAAATGCATTCTTAATTATTGTCTAAATTATTATTGTTGTATGCGAAAATATTATTTAAATTTGCAAATTATTACATGCAAGAATGATAATTTATGTAGTGTTTAAATTTAATTAATGATATTTCGATAATAATTATTGATGGTTTTAAGCTAAATCATTACAGTTGAATAGGTAATGAGATAAAATATCGTGACAATTACATATGCAATTTAATAAGATGTACGAATAAAAATAGTTCAATGCTTTTCTTTTTAAAATTTGTTCCTAAGAATTTTAAAACTAATTTATTATTATTATTATTTTTTTTTACAATTTTAAATCTATTTTTAGGTTTGTGAAAATATTTAAATGCATTTTATTTAAATGCATTTTAATATTTAAATGCNTACATGCAAGAATGATAATTTATGTAGTGTTTAAATTTAATTAATGATATTTCGATAATAATTATTGATGGTTTTAAGCTAAATCATTACAGTTGAATAGGTAATGAGATAAAATATCGTGACAATTACATATGCAATTTAATAAGATGTACGAATAAAAATAGTTCAATGTTTTTCTTTTTAAAATTTGTTCCTAAGAATTTTAAAACTAATTTATTATTATTATTATTTTTTTTTACAATTTTAAATCTATTTTTAGGTTTGTGAAAATATTTAAATGCATTTCTTTATTTATCCTTTCTTTTTTTACTCTAATGTACAATAATAAAAATGATAAAATGATGGGATGAAAATTTCATAAAATTTTATATATTTATGAAATTAAAAACTTTAATGCTTTCTAACTGAAAAGATCTACTGCTAATTATTTATTGTGAATTATTTCAAATTTACATTGCAAAAAATAAAATTTAATTAAAAAAATTTTTTAAATTTTTATAATTGACAACTACTTTTCCTTTCTCTTTTTCATTTTTCCTCTTCTCATTCATTTCAGGATAGCGACAATTTTGCAAAAATTGAATCCAACCTGGTCTGGTGATCGATTATTCCAGGAGACGCGAAAAATTGTCGGTGCTGAGGTGCAAGCCATAACATACAATGAATTCTTGCCGAAAATTCTCGGAAATACAATGGGACGTCTTGTTGGCCCTTACAAGGGCTATGATCCAGCCGTTAATCCAACCGTTTCCAATGTTTTCACAACATCAGCCTATCGGTTCGGACATGGAATGCTTCAAGTTTGTTATTTTTAATAATTAATTCCTCCTTACATTTTCTAATTACATTAGAGTTAAGATGGAATGGTATAATAAGCAGTGGAGATCTGTCGTTATCTTAGTTCAATTTTGCATTATTATTGTTATTATTATTGTTATTATTATTATTATTATTATTTATTATTATTCATTATTATTATTTATTATTATTATTTATTATTATTATTTATTATTATTATTTGTTATTATTATTCATTATCATTATTTATTATTGTTATTTATTATTATTGTTTATTATTATTATTATTATACTATCATTATTATTACTACTATTTTCGATATTTTATATTCATTCAAGCTATTTTATGGTAAAAATAAGTTCCAAAAAGGACGAAATTATCATCATGAAAGAGAATTGAATTTTGCTGAAGCTTCTTTTAATGATGGCAATGTATATTGGAATGGATATTTCTTTTTAAAATACTTGTTCAATTGTTAAATTTCATTAGCATTTATTTGACCAGTTAATTAGCACATGACAACAACCATTATCACCAGAATTCTTTTATATCTCATGGCTGATAAATTTATTGGAAATTGGAGAAGACATAATTTTAGCTGTAAAAATTTAAAATTATTTTACTCATTATCTCCTGTCGTTACTTTTCATTCTCTTTCTTTTTTCCATTCTAATTCGATTTTCAGGAATTCTACCAACGATTAGACTTTCTCGGTAATAATATTAGCCATGGTGGCTTCCTGTTTGGTGATGGTGTTTTTAAATCAGGTAAAATTCTCTTCGAAGGTGGAATTGATCCAATTCTTCGAGGTTTCATGATGACAGCTGTGAAACGTCCTCATCGAATGAGTAAATCGATCACTGAGAAAATGTTTGGCAGGTAAATTCTATCTTGTCAAAACTATCATTATTTTAATTCATACGTATAAATATTTTGTTTTATCTAAAAATTTTCGATTTTGCAATTTTGCAATAAATCGTAAAACAGAAAGAAAAAGAAAAGAGCAAATTGATAAGGCAATGCTAGTTAATTACAATTCAGTTAATTATAATTTAGCACGGATCTTGGATCTGTTAATATTCAACGTGGACGTGATCACGGATTAGCATCGTATAACAAATGGAGGCATTTCTGTGGAATGCAAATGGCTACTGATTTTGAAGATTTAAAAAATGAAATTTTAGACAAAAATATACGTAATGGTTTAATGAGGAATTATCGAACACCTGGTAATTTCTATCCATCGTTTTTTTTTTTTTGAAAAAAAAAAAATTTTTTTGCATTATATTTTAACGGCTTTCATTGATTCCAAATATGCGATATATTAAACTGTTTTATAGTATTAATTATTAAATTCCTCTACTCTGTATTAAAAATGCTTTCGCCTCATCATCTAACATTATGCATTACATTCATTTTTTGCGAATTGGATAATTACATAATAAATTATTTCTAATATTAATTTGTTAAAATATATTATAATGTTACATATTAAATTATTTTCCATCAAATTTTCTTTAGAGAATATATAATTCGTAATTTTTTTTTCGTTGGAATTGAAATTTGAGTCGAAAAAAATTGGTTAAATTAAAATTTTGCTAAATTTTAAAACAGATGATGTGGATTTGTACATTGGTTCAATGGTTGAAGATCCAGTGATCGGTGGCTTAGTTGGTACAACATTAGCCTGTCTAATTGGTAATCAGTTTAGGAGGTTACGCGATGGTGACAGGTAAAATAAGCTTACCTGTTTGTTTTCCTTTTAATATATAAATGATAAATTTTTAAAATACGCCTCATGCTATAAATATATATTGTAAAAGTTATAAAAAAAAAAAAAAAGAAATAGAAGATCCAATTAATAGCGCCAATCATTTATACGTTTAATTTTATTTTCGCTACATTTTAATTTCTGTTCTTCGTATTTTTTTGAGTAATCAATTTCAGATATCGCAATTCTTTAAACTTTTTTTTTGTATTTCTTTTTGTTTTCAAAAATTTTGCCATTTCTTTCGTCTTTTTTCTATCTTTTTTTTTTTTTTTTCAATTTCAAAATTTGTCTAAATTTTTCTTTTGTTAATTTAGATTTTACTATGAGCGACCAGGTTTATTTACTGCTGAACAAATAACGGAAATTAGGAAAGTAACAATGGCTAGTATCATTTGTGATAACGGTGATCGATTTGAAACAATTTCACAGGATGCATTTCTCAGATCAAATGGACAGTTAACGCCATGTTCAGCGATACCACGAATTGATTTAACGAAATGGCAAGAATAGTATTATTTTAGTTTAAATTATGAAGATTAGAAAACAAAGTGATGGAAAAAAAAAAAAGAAAAAAAATGCCAATATTTATGACGAAATATTTGGGGGGAAAAAAAAAGGAAAGAAAATTTAATTTAATTTCAATTATAATAACAATTTTGCTTTTCTTTTCTTCCTCTTCATTCTCAATATTTCGTGCATATTTTGTTTGATGATGCCATCCAATTTTCATTAATTCATAATTTTTCTTTTTTTAAGATTTATTCACATTTCTCTCTTTTCTTTTCTTTTTTTTATCATGCTTCATTTTTTTTTTTTTTTTTTTGTTAAATTTGACTTAATTTTTTTGATTTCAATTTTTGGTAATTATTCTTTATTAATTGGGCTTAAAATTTAAAGGGTAATTTTTGCTGCAGTTAGGCATGAGATAATTAATGCAAAATTGAAATCTGAAAATGAGCTTTTTCTCATCTTGGATCAGTTATCATTTGTATGGGCAATTTAGAAATTAAATGAGACTAATGGCTGAATTCAGATAGTTAATTAATCGCATTCCGGTGGAAACTGAAACGAATTAGGTTGCTAATTATTCTTTATTATTTATTAATTGGACATTTTTAAAAGAAACCGGAATTTAGAGAGATATACTCAGTGCAAAGATGTCGCAAATAAATTCTGAAAATTTAATTTCTTAGGAATTTAGGAATTATTCGTTGAATGTTAAAAAAAAAAAAAAAAAAAGAATGGTGATTACATAATTAAGGCTGATTCTTAAGTTAGTTTTTTTTTTTTTTTTCTTGAAATTTAAATTTAAAGAAAGCCTAGTTTTTGATTTAATCAAGAAAAAAATATATAATTTATCATACATTAATTCTGTCGTTGAATTTTTCCAAATAGAATTTAAAAAATGCTTACTGTAAGAAAAGTTTTAACTTTTTTTTCAGCATTAGTCGCCAAAAGTACTGAATCATTTACAGTGAATTTAAAATTAAGATTAGGATTGAAATTTTTAGAATTTCAACCTAGAATTATTTGGAAATGAAATTTCAATGCAGCTGTCTTTTAAATAGCTGATAGTTACAGAGGGCTGGACAAATTTATAGAACCAACTTATTTTCATACTTTTCCAAAAACTAATCCCTCCTTTGAAATTAATTTGTTTTTAATTATGGATTTCACCAGTTTATCGTTATACGAAAATGAAAATTTTGTATAATAATAATAATCATTTCTAATTAACTTTGAATAATTTTAATTTTAACTCTTAATTTTAGCTGCAAAAAAAAAAAACAAATATTTGTCGATATATAATGACAAAAATTCTGGATAGTATTTTTAATGTTAACTGTAAAGTCGAGAATTATATAATTTTCTTTAGCATATATATATAATTCATTTCTTTTTATGTTAGATATAATTAAATTAATTAGATTAAGCATAGCGTATTTTAATCTAAATTTTAGCGTTATTTTAATAATGAAAAGGCTGCTTCTGTCAAATGAATGAGTTACGTTTAGATAATCAAAGGTAAAATTAATTGATAAGAGCTATTAATGATTTTTTGATTGCTAACGAATAATCATTTTGAAATATTTGTATCTTTCATGTCGAATGCATTTCCAATTAATTGCACTTACCAGTTTTGTATGTTAATTTACAATTTGTGACCACCTATAAATTCGGGCAAATTATATTGATACTCATTCATTGTACCATTATCTTTCTTTCATGTAAACCATTTCTGCTCATTAATTAAAAATTTTTGTAAAGATTATATGATTAATTAATTGGTTGAGAAATCACTGAGCTATACCTTTTCTTTCTTTTTTTTTTTTTTTTTAGTCAAAAATCATTATTAATTTGGGAAAAGAAATAGGACGATGAAAAGTTATAGTTTTATTCAAATATTTTGCAATGGTCAAACTTCTAAATTTCAAAATTTTAATAAAATTTATGTAAAAAAATTTTCATTGCTACAGGCAGATTACTATTTTCTCATTGAAAAATTTTGCAGCATCTGTAGAAAATCAGCCATCGCAAGTTGTATATTTTTTGATATTAGTAATGGCTCATTAAAAAGCATAGGTTGTAAAGCTGAGATAGAAAGAATATTATATTTCAGTTGATTTGTTTTTGCATCAAAATAAACTTTAAAATTTTCAATTTAATTAAAATTCTCACTCATTCTCTTCAAACTAGGGTTAATAATTATGTTAGGTGGTTATCATTAAATAAATTTGGACGAAAATTAAAATTAATTGCATGGAAAAAGTTATCTGGAATTTTTTCTTTGACGCTGTTATAAAGGTCTTATTATTAGAATCATTGGCAGCGATTAATTGTGCTGAAAACTTTAAAGAATTAAATTTAACTTTTTTTTTTATTATTTCTGTGAGCAAAGAAGAAATGATAATAATTATTTTCTTGCTATTTCTGATCTTTTTTTTTTTTTTTTTTTTTCATTTTTTCGCCCATTCTTTCTTTCCTTTGTGATAAAATTTGCAAATAATTTTGAATATGGCTCATATTTGCTTTTAAATTTTTTTTTTCTTTTAAATGATGCTATTGTTTATGGTTTGTATCGTATAATTGAAATGCAGAAATTAAGTTGTACAAGTCATCTAAATGCGCCTTTTTTTATTTTTATTTTTTTTTTTTCTCAGCAAACTTTGTTTTGTCAAATTTCACTAATAAAAGATTTAACTTTTTGAAAGTAATTGCAAAATTTGCTTTGTTTTTCAATGCAATTATGAAATACAATAAAAGAATTTAATTCGTGAAATTTGATTAAATTGTGAATAATTAAAAATTTGACACATATAAAAAGTATTTGAAATAATGTGATTATTAGTTGTGTAGCATTTTTTGATTTTATTTTAGACAATTTGAAGAATAAATAGACAGAAAAGCAAATGAAGAGGAAAAGAAACAAATAATGAAATTTTCAAGAAAAAAAAATTCAATTGTCCTGAAAAAAAAGAAAAAAAAAGAAAAGGAGAGACTTGAAAAAGATATTTTCGTGTAGATAATAACGAAATTTGGAGAACTTTAAAAAAAAAAATTAAAAATATTTAATTTGAATCTTTTTTTTTGTGTTAAAAAAAAAAAACATTAAAGTAAAATGTTTTTTTGGATAGACGAAAAATTTAAAAAAAAAAAAAACATGCAGGCAAAAAAAAGCAAATTTAAAAATTTATATATAATACATACGTATAATATGATAAATTTACATAAATAATTTTATATCGTAAATTCATATATATATTTTATATCGATTATCACAGCATTTACCAATGGAAATAAAAAATTTGATAGTTCTAATGCAAAAAAAAAAGAAAAATAAGCTTTGCATATATTGGAATTAAATTAACATAATTTCATTTTATTTGATATGAAACAGAAATTTCAAATATATTCTTCAAAAAACATTATGCTAGCAACTGTGATTATTACACTGTTATTCATTTGGAATATTAATGCTAATTTGGGTTAGTGAGAATTTCATAGTTTTTCTTCTACCCACTAAATTAATTACAATTATGAGAGGAAATGGAATTTTATTTTGCCAGTGATTATGAATTAATGAGTAAATAGAAATATTTCAAATTATATTTCAGTTATAATGTGTATGGTAAGATTGAGAATATTCTGGAGAAAATAAATAATGTTTTTTTGTTTTTTTTTTTTTTTGTTTTTTTTCAAAAAAATAATGATAATTTTTTTTTATTTGCAATTTTCCAAACTTGCCATTAATAAAAAAAAAAAATGATTTGGATCGATGAAAAAACCATCTTTTTGCAATGCTATTTCTATGCCTTTCTTTCAAAATAATTCGAAAATTATTTTTGCTCCTGAATTTGAGTATTCCAATACAATCGGGGTTTTAATTTCTCCAGTATGATTATCTAACTTATTTTTCAGTCCAAGTCTAACTGTTCTGCTGAACAATGCTAACAGTAGTCGGCAAGTTACTAATTTGCCTCCATTCCAGTGTAAAAGAGTAATACTTCATAAATTTTAAATTTTTGAAATAGTAATTCAAGCAGTTTCATTCCTCGAGATCACTTCTTATAGGAAGTAGAAATCATTTCATTTGATGAAAAGGTACGTAGCAGTTTGTTTTCTATGTCATAATCATAACAATAATTAATCATTGTAATGTGAATCATCCTGCGGAATAGTGATAACTGCTCCATGCTTATAATTTTACTTGTGATATTGATAATTTCTTTATCATGATTAGCAATGTTAGCTGCAAAATAATGAAAAGGAGAGAATTTACACAAATTAATCACTTTAAAGACGAATAAAATAAAAGCAAATTTGACAGTCAAAAAAAAAAAATAAATCATGACAATAAAAATTATGAAAATAACCGGAGCATTTTGTAAACAATAATAATTTTAATTACAATTATAAAAGATTTTTAATAGCAACAAATAAAGAAATTTTAGATTATACAAAAATAATTTTTTGTTTATTACATTTAGTGAAAATATCAGTTTATGTATTTTTCTTCATGCCTGAATTAAATAATAAAATTTTTTTTGGATATTAAAATTGTTAAAAAAGCAGCAAAACTAATTAGTAAATTGAGTTAATTTGATAAAATTTGGAAGATTATGTAAAAATTGCAAAATTTTACATGCTGAATTTGCTTCCATTGATTATTTCTATTTTTTGATGATAACGTATGCGAGAGTGATAACGATTGCATCAGTAACATATGCAATTTGGAAATCAAACAATGCATTACGATGCATGATAGTAAGTATTTATAAATCACATCGGCAGCTTAATTTAATAATTAATTTATTGGTTAAAAAGAGTTGCCAAAATTTTACTCATTTTATCAAATTTCTTTGTTCCTTTTTTTTTTTTTCATAATTTTGTCTTGTTTAATTGTTTATCAGTATTTGTAATTGTCATGGTACCTCTCTGTATAGCATACAACAGACCAATTATACTCAAAAATAAGCGAATATTTAAAAAAATAAATTCAATTTAATGGAGAATTTAATTTTGATTGAGTTAGGATAGAGGCAGATGAGTAGGTATTAATTAGCCATAAAATGACATTAAATTAAGGATAATTTATAGAAAAAAAAAAGTGTGTTCTCTGAAACTGAAATGAAAAAAACTGAAAATGAAATTTAGTGGTTGAAATTGAGCCAATTCCACGCTGTTTTACTGATAATGATTGCAATGGTTATCAATGCGATACGAAAATTCAATCATGTATACCTATTTTTCATTCAGGTAAATAATTTGAAGATATGTGTGATGAATTGTTGAAAATATTTTCATCTTTTGAAATTTCCACTTAACTAAAATTTCATTTGCACAGTAGTGAAAATACCGAATTAACAATGATAATAATTCCATTTTTTCTTATTTATTCTGTTGGAAAGGAAAAATTTCATGATACATAAGGATTGAATGAAATTGCATTTTGATTTTTGGATTAGTTCGTAAATGATACGATAATTTTTGCTGCTTGTTGTTACTAATGTTATTTTCCAATATTGTTTACAATTAACATTTTTTTTTTTTTAGAAATAATAATTACCTGAAAAATTTTATTTTTTCACTTACAGATTAAAATGGTGCGCAAAAAGAATCTACTGTAGACGAGGAAGATAATTAGAATATTGAAATTATGTCTGTTTACTTATTTGTTTGTTTAGTATTTGCCATCATATTGCTTGTTTATATTTATTTATTAATGTAAAATGTTGCGTTAAGTTTGTTGAAAACTAATTTATCCTAAAATTCACTCTTTAATTAATAAAAAAAAAAAAATTAAAATGATGCTATTGATAACAGAATTTTTTTTTTATAAGTGCGCGTGTGTGTGTGCATGGATACAAAAAGAAATCAAAAAATTTCTTTAATATTTTCAATTATTAATTATTCGATTTCAATTGCTTCCTAAATTCATTCATTTCATCTGTTTATACTTTCTTTTTTTCTTGCAAAATGAAATTTAGTTTTTTCTTTTTGCTTGTATTTCACATTGTTTTTAAAGGAGAAAATAGATAAATGAGCAGAAATGGGACAATTATATATGAAAAAAAAAAAAAAAAAAAATGGTAATTATACCATATTGGGGTGAATGGCATGAATGAGCAACTGAATAAATGTAATTAATAAATTTGTAAAGTTTTTAGATGAGTTTTTCATTTTCGGAATCGGAATTTAAGATAAATTTTTGATTAATTAAAAGGAAGGAAAAGATGAAGTATATGAATATGGGGAATAAATATGAAATCTGAAAATTAGCAAATAATAAAAAAGGAGAAAAATACAGTAAATGAATTTTGGTTCTTTATGAAGGAAACATTCCAAGTAAGAAAATATTAAAAGTTACATTTATCTTCTGCAGAAAAACTACTTTTACCTAATTCTTTTTGTATTTTATAAATTTTCTCAAATATACCCCGAAAAATAATAAAAATAATTGGAAAAATCATCACTGTAGTGATGGCAACTTGATAATAATGATAATAGCAACGAAGATAAACAAAAAGTAATGACCAAATGAGACAAAATACTTTCATCAGCTACGACATTATTTTGTAATCATCAACAAAAATAAGTAATTAAATAAAAAAAGAAAAAAGATATCTGAAAACCCTCTTTCAATAGCATCCTTAATAATATAATGGTATCAATTGACAAATTGTTGCTTTATTTTAATTTTTTAATTTTACTTTTATTTTGATGTTTCATTTAGTTGAAGGAAAATGAATCAAACAATTATCTTAATGAATTTATAATTATCTCGTGATCCAGACTATAATTAAACCTATAATTGTAACTATACTTTATCGATAAAAATTACAGTTCCTGACCATCTATCAATGTTTAGCTATTCAGAGCTTCTCGTTTCATTTTTAATTAAACATGTGATTACTGTATTTTTCACACTGTAAAACTGCTTTCATTTGTCTTTTCATTTTGTAGATCCTTACCATAACGCATTGCTTCTTTACTGTATCATATTGATTTTCTACCGTATCACATGGTATCATATAGGATTGATTATTTGTAAGAGTAATTAGAAGTATGTGACATAAGAAGAATGTTTCTTCTCACGTTGAAATCGTCGACTGCTTCTGTATTCTTGATTATGATTCTGTTGAAGTTGAAGATGATAAGCGCTGTAGCCTACACGTGGATTCCAAATTGGTGATTCCCACATCGCTGATGAGCTACGTGTTGCTACACGTATTTTACCATTAAAAATTTTTTGCATATCAGGTGGATGAATTTTACCAAATAATGCATCAACATCAGCAGGTGACCATTTTTGCTGTTTCACGAGAAACTTCTGTACTTCGCTATCTGCATAAATGCATCTAGTAAGCTAATGAAGCTAAAGTGAATACAACCGAAATGCGATAATAAAATTAAGCTAGTAAGCTGCTAAATAAAGGTTAGACTAAATTCAAAGATTAGGATTCCTAAAATTACTCACTTTTTTTTTTTTTTAAATTACCACAACTGATTGAAGAAAACGAAAGAAGAAATGATGATGATCTATTTTGCAATAACATAATTACTGATTAATTCCTTTTTCGTGCAAATAGTTTTTGAAAACTAAAGTTGTGGAGAATGGATTACCTTCAGCCCAGTAGGGAACTTTTTTGCGTGGATTTTCACTAGGATCAGTTCGATCATTAGATGATAAGTCATTAATTCCATAATCTGTTTGATCCTCATCTATCATTTCTTGGATATTCGCCAGTGGAAGTATCCTAGAAACCATTGGAAGTATTTAAACATTTCAAAGTCTTGAAAATAATACACTTAAGTAAAAGTTCCATAATTTTAAGTCTAATCTATTCTTTTCATTTCAGTTACGTTTTAAAGAATGCTTTAAAANTCTTGAAAATAATACACTTAAGTAAAAGTTCCATAATTTTAAGTCTAATCTATTTTTTTCATTTCAGTTACGTTTTAAAGAATGCTTTAAAATACTTACGTGGCGCCGTTTTCTTCATTGACCGAATTCAGTGGTATTTCATTACTTTTTTGCATCGATCTCCTATAAAAAATAAAATAAAATAAAATCCAAATGCATTTATGCATCCGTCATTTTACGCCACTCAATCACGTCACTTTTGACTTCTGCTAAAAATGCTCAACGTTGTAATAAAAATGATAAAATATTGATAATTACTAACTCGATATATTCTTGTCCTTCTAATTTCTCTAATGTTACTCGGCCTGGAAATCTTGTGCTTGTCACTTTTCCACGTTTTGCCACGTTTACGCTTACCTTCATCATATCAGTATCTGTTTGTGCTACTGTCAACTTCGATTTATGTGTGGATGATTTCATATCCATTGGCAGTACACGGAAATCATCACCAATCATAGTTGATTCATATTTCAAATGTTTCATTCGTTTAGGCATTGTATATGTCGATCGTTTCATCTTACCTCCACACATCATCCTATCACTTTCAGCTGCTACGTCACCATTAATCACGTACGTGGACCGTTTATTAGCCTTGAAACCTACATTACAAGGACGTGTACGCTCTAACACTGATGCTGTACTAACGGTTGCCAAACTTGCTGATAACGAATTTTCATTATCAGCATTAACAGTATTGGCATCATTGTTGGACTGCAATGATATCTCGACATTCTTGACACTTGGCTCGGCAAGCATAGCAATTGCAGTTATAGCATCGAGTGAAGTTTTAGGTTTTGCTTCAGCACAGTTTGAATCAGACTCAGACAAAGATGTCACTTCCATGTTGGATACTTGAGAAGTTGCTAATTTAAGATGTGATTCAGTAATGATATTCGATTTCATTCTGATTTTTGAGCTGATGAGAGCCGGTTCATTTGCCATTTCATTATGAAATGCTTCCTAAAATTGTGGTATAATTCTGAAGGATACAAGTGAAAATATTAGCTTTCTAAAAAAAAGCATCTTACAGATGAATGAAATTGCACCTGAACTATTTGTAATTTATCATTAATCATACCTGATGTAAGATAATAGTTAGTTTATAACTGATCTATCAAGTTATCCATTTATTATCTGTTATCTAATCTGTAATCAAAAATGAAGGGTGATGGAACAACAAATTTGTCGCATGTTCTAATAGTGTTCATAATTTGGGAATTTATTCAGACAAATAAATGGGAAATATTTCAAATAATCAGTGACAATTTTAATATCATAATTATTTTTCAATAATATATAATTTACCGTATGTAAATTTTGCTGAATTTCTTGTGATAAAGTCTTCTGATAAGAATTGTGTACTGTTTCACCATTATGATCTGATAATAACATTGTTTCCATCTTCACTTCACTGTTAGCACCTGATAGTGACAGTCTTTTCATTTTTACTTCGCTGTTATCATCTGATAATGATACTGTTCCCATCCTTACTCCACTGTTATCACCTGACAATAATGTTGCTGTCATCTTCTCTCTCTTCCTTTTTTTCTTCACTGTTTTAACTCGTCTTCGATGCACTTTCATATCATTCATTTCTATCATTTCTGCATTCTCCTGTTTTAGAGAATTAAACATTTTCGACAAACTTTCTTCATGTCTGATTGGCTACCGTCCATTAAACGGCCTTAATCTTTACAGTAATAAGTAAAGTGTCGTATTCCTTTGCTGCAGTCATATTTAAATCATCTAGTTGGTCTAGTTGCATTTCGATTGACTAACTGTCAAAATTTCAAACTGATTTTAATTTTGAATTAATTGTTTTCTTGAAGTTTTTCCTTTAATTAAATTTTTCCAATTTTTTGGATTTACACAGTGATGAATTGTATGGTACCATTTTTTTGCTACGAAGTCGTTTAGCAATTGGCGTTGACGTATGATCATTTGCTGTCCGTGTACGCTTAGATGTACCCGAGAGTTCCCGAAGTTTACGTTCTCTATTGGTAGCAGCGTTGACGGCCTATTTTATTTGGAAGTATGAAAAAGAAGATTTTTTTAACTGATATGATTTTTATACAGTCTTAGACGTTTAAATCTTATCATTATCTGTGTTCTGATAAAGAGAACTCAGTTCGTCATTATTCATATGCTACGTCATAAAAGATCTCAAACTCTCGAGTTGACGACAATCTCGAAAAGTTTTCATCTATCACAAAATGATAATGCTTTCATAATTTTCTGGCAAGAAATGATATCATAAGTGATTGCATTTAGCGAATCATTTGTGCTTAATTACCTGTAATTTAATTTTATTCATCGATTGCTTCCGTCTTTGTTCATCTTCCTTCTCAAGCTGCTTCTTACGTTGCTTCACCTGGCATAATCGATCCTCTCGGAATCTGTCAGATTCGAAAATTCACCTCAGAATGATAATTTTCATTTTTTTCTTCCTCATGCTAATTAACATTTTCTCCTCGTTACGCTAGCAGAATCACTGATAGCTATTAATAAATAAATGATAGCATCCAAATTTCCACCTTCTTGTCTTTTCCGCCACCGCTTCTAACATTTGCTTCTTCTTGCTAATTGCATTAGCTGTTCGCCCTGCACAATAATTACGTACACCCTTTGCTATCTGTAATTAGTTAAAACATAAGCTCTAATTAGTCAGAACAGCTAACAGCAATAAATATTTGATGTTGTTGTTGTTTTTTTTTTTTTTTTTTTTACTAAATTGTAGATAAAATTACTTTAACATATGGATATTAGTAACAGACTGGAGAAAATAATAATAGCATAATTAATTTGGTACTTGATAACAATAATTAATAAAAATTATAGCAAGCCTAATAATAGTGCTAAGATTAATAGAATAAAATGTTATGAGCTTCATTATCAATTAATAATAAATAATGTTACCCAAGTTGATAAGGAATCGAGATTACTGAAATCATCAAATGATGATGCTGATAAAGTCATTTCTTGATATTGTGATAAGTTTAGACCAAAATGTACCCTGCTATAACTGATAACTATTTTGGAAATAACAAAATTTTACTTGTTCAAATCAAAAATTATTTGAAACAATGATTTTCATGTAATAAATAATTTTTTTTTAATAAAACTAATAATTACTAATCATTCAATCATTTATGAAATATCAAATATTCTACTTTGGTTTGATTCGACTATTAATTGCATAGCATGTTGTGTTTTCATTGTTATGATCAGTTTTATTGATAATATTAAGAAAATTTTGGAAATCTTTCAACCAAAAGTCAATTTGCTCTTCAATTCCTGATGGCACACATCCATTGGTGATAAGATGTTGTTATCAGTGGGCAAATGATAGATTTTGTTCATCTATTTCTATATATGAGATTAACCATCTAATAAGTAGTAATAAATCAAAAAGAAGAAAAATCAATCTTATTTTAAGCAATGAAAAAATGTCTAAGCTTAATTACAAAGCATTGAGGACTTTTCCACTAATTCACTCTCGAGTATTTTCCTAATATTTTCCATTCCTTTCTAGCTTTTTATTTCTCTTTTTTTTTTTTTTTTTTAATTGGTTTATTGTTGATGCGAAAGGTTGAAAATATATGAAAATATTATGTCTGTTTGTTAAATTTGCAAGTTTTATAATCATACCGATCTATCAAAATTTCCTCTACTTTTTTTTGTTCATCAATAATCCATTGCTGATAATTAATGATTCGCTGATTAAGATCAGGTGTTATTATTCGATTTATCACTTCTTCTGTTATCTTTTCAAAAATCTTCCATAAATTTGACGGGATTCTTGCATTTTCTTGAACTGCATCTATTTTATTAACAATTTCACAATTTATATCAATTTTTTTGCTCCGTAAATTGTACATCTGTCCAAATGAAAACAAATCAATCACTTACAATAAGAAAATTAATTTATTTTAGCAACATTAAGAAGTTATTTTAGAAAAAATTTACATAATTTAAAAAATGGAAAAATTATTATTAATGAGAAGAATGAATGAGTGAGTGATTATTTTTGATCACGTTATTCAACATGTATACATATTAAATGCTTTTTTTTTTTTATTTTTTATATGTGCTATTAAAGTAATGTAATAGACATCTCGTAACGTACGTTAGTCATATTTTCTTCACGTATGCAATTAGAATTATTAAAATAGCACTTAAAAAAAAAAAAAAAAAAAAGATCAATAAAGTCTTCAAACTAACAAACTATTTTACACTTTCTATGTAAAAAAATAAATCCTCCTGAATGGATATGATGACTGTTTTTTTCAAATAATTCTAATATTTATTATGATGTGAATGAATAATCACAGGAACAAATTCATTTTATCATATATATATATTTGTAAAATGTTTCGGTTGAGTTGATTTTGAGTTTTTTGTTTATCAGACATTTATCAGTCTAATCGAATCTTTATCAGGAATGAATCATTCATGTTGTACAAATTATGAAATTTCAAAAAATTATTATACAGATAAAAATAGTTTTTAGTTGTTGAAAAATGTTAACCTGACCAGTATAATTTTAGGCATCAAATAAATACATCAATCATTTTCAGTGATAATTTATCTAGTAATATTTTGAATTGAGGATTGCTTAGGACATGGTTGAAGAATTATTCCAGGTAAAACTTTATCACTACCGATGGTAACATTAATGAGTGTTGCATTAATTGTCAACATAATTAATTGCTTATTAGCGCCTGGGAAACAACCATAATGAATGTAGGACTGTTTATCGATCTCCTGAATATCCATATTCAAGATAGGCTTATATTCACACGATACATATTCATTTATTGCTTGACAATCCGCAAACGGTAGCTCACGTTGACGTGTCTGGTTGAATTGATCAGCGTAACTCCAGGATAGTTGCTTACAGTTTGTCATGCTTAGTAAATGTTTAAATAGATCCACGTAATGCACGTGAATACCGCTTATATCTTCAAGGTTTTTCTTAAGTGCAGCTAATCGACGATAAGGCACATAGCAGAATAGCATAGAAGCTGCAAGCATGAAAACCAGTCCAATACAGCGCACAACAAAGAAAACATTCATCAGGATGAAGCCACTTGCACGGTTATTCATTGAAAATGACGTAGACTGACGTGTAAAAAACCTTTTTCAACAACTGATAAATTTGTATAATTGGAAGAACAAATAGGTGTAATATGTTCTAATATTTATTGGTGCTATGCTATGCAAGAAATTGTTCAAAAAAAGAAGAGAAAAAATACAACTTAAAAATCTTGATACTTTATTGTTGTTACGCAATTTCGTTATATTACAGAGTGAAGAATTTTATTTACAGTTATATTTGTTCAATCAGTGGTACGAATTAATAAAAAACTGCCACTTAGGTCAGGGAAAGACCGCAAGTCTAAAATTAAACGGGATGAAATCATGGCTAGCGTACAAGAGTTAGTATGTCTTCTCGAATAGAACCTGTTCGTTATTCACTGAAAGACATACAATGTACTTTTAAACAGTACAAGTAATGGTGACAAGAGTGATTCACATTATGGACAGGTACATTCATCAACATAATTCAAATTGCGGGCAAAACAGAGTGCTAGAAAAGAAAAAGAATTCATGAAAAGAAACAAAAACATCGATAAAAGAGACACAAAAACGACTGCAAAAACAACAGTTAGGGATTATGGGTCAGTAATTAGTAAAGCGCTAAGAATTTAAAGGTCAGTAAACAATACTGACCGTTAAGCATTGTTTTATTATGGTATAATACACCTATACCTCTAAAGGATTAGGCAAAAGAAACGAGTGAATCAGTTAAACCGACCTGATCGTATTTCATGGAAGTGGTACCTATAGACCAACTCTCTTGTTTTGCATTAGATAATTTTGTCTGTGTTTCACATGATAATGGAAAGCTATTCCTAATCAAAGCAATAATCAATATGAACAATTCTAAATATAAAAAATGACTTTTCGTTTTTTACTTCCTCCTTTACCTTAACATCGTTTCTCTTTTAATAAAGTTATCGCTGAATTTGAAATTAGCAGACATCCATGACTGGAAACAATTGCAAGTGCCAGTTATCCTGCTTTTCAAAGAAAAAAGAAAAACTTTAAAGAAAAAATAAGTTGTGGAATTTTGCTGCAGTTCATTAAAAAAAAAAAAATAGCTAATGTTAAAAGAATTAGCACAAATGCGTTGACGTCAACCAGTAAAATAAATCATTCAGGAAAAAAATCATTACAGAAAAGATTAACACATAAAAAATCAAGAAAAGAATAAGGATAAAATGTTTAGGAAAAAAAGAAAAGAAAAAGAATTGCTCCCTGCTTTCAAATTCTTTTATTTTATCAACATTTTCATAAGGAACGTAGAGTATAAAAAGTGGCAGGGGTGTACTGTAAATGTCACCTAAAATTCTCATGTTTCAAAAAACACTGAGCTTGAAACTTGACTGCTCTTTATGCTAAAAGAATCTAAACAAAAGTTCTTGACAAATTGTAAGTATATTTGTCACTATACTACTGCTGTTATTGATTCTATTGGTGCTGTTGTTTTGTTAATTTCCAGTGATACAAAAAATGAAACAGGTGGAGGCAGGTAATCATCCTAAATAAGAAATTCCATTAAATGCTCAGAGGTGGAGCCATGTTGATAAAATTGCCGAATGCTAACTCTTCATTATTCATTTTTCGTCCACTGTGATCTGCTCGCGAACCGGCCATTTAATTTCCGCTAATGAACGGTTGAGATCATATGTTTCTACCTGTAAATGTTACTTCAATTAAAAATTTATTAAATTACCCTTTACTTTACATAAAATAAAAAGACTACAATAGACAGAAAATTATATAACATTAACTTTAAAAAACCAGCAGAATTCAGAACAAAAGAGCTGTTTGTCTTTAATCTCTTAACTTCAGGTAAAATTTTAGTGACAAATTTCTAGAAAATAACTGTCACACTTCCGAAATGAATTATCTAGCTGAAGCTGAAAATTTAATGGAACAAAGATGAGTAATTTTCCGGGGTTCTGAAGTTTTCTGTTTTTCAAGATCCTTTACACACATATTCTGAATATTCTAAGAAACATACTACATTTTTCATTGGCACATCTGAGGTCCAAATTCGATGCGTATCCAAACTATACCCTTTCGATTCTACGAAGATTGTTACATTACGGAGTGGCTCACTCATTCGAAATCTGAAATATTATGCAATACTGTTTACTGGACACTATAAGAAAACTAAATTCATGCAAAGCTTTATAGAAAGCATAAAAATTAATAAATGGATGTAAATGTTTTCCATCACTACATTCCTCTCCTTGGAGGCATCATTATTTGAGACATGTAACTGAGTTATAATGCGCAATGAATGTTTTCATGAAGGACCTTCGCAACAGTACATTTCCGTCAGGGAAACGAACTCGCACTATTGCGATATTCGTTTCATCTGCGGAAGGTTCCACGGGCAAACTTGCTGCTAATTCCTGCAAACGTTTTGTTTTGTCTTCCTCCTCTTTCGCTCGACGCTCTTCTTCCGCTCTGAAATTTAAGTTGTATAAATAAGATATCGCTAATTTACGTAAAAGTAACATTTTGGTGCATTTAAGATTGCTACTTTAATTAACTTACTTTTGCTCATTTTTTTCACGTTCAAGTCTTTCCTGACGAGCTCTATCTTGCGCTAGTGATTGTTCATATTCTCTTGCCTGCTCTTCTCGTATTTTTTCTCTTGAAAGAGGAATCAGATTCAGTTATGAAACGCTAATCGACAACACGGTTATTCTGAGAGTCTACGAATGTGGAAATATAAACGAATAATAAATGAATATTACATTACTCTGCACCATTTTTATGAGGTGATATATACGAAACAATGATGTCAGAAACCACCGAGAGTGGGAAACTAGTGGATTCACCTTTCAATGCGTTCTCTTTCTTCGGCAGCTTCAGCACTTTTAATACGTTGATATTCTTCCAAACCTTCCATCAGTTTGTTGACTACTTGCTGCGGTCCATCGCATCCTGAAAAAATATATTACCACGCATCTGATTATAATTTGAAGTTTCGAAAATACGAACGGACGAAACAAATTAATGAATTATTCGACTATGTTACTCACCCCAAGCGACACTAATTGGTAGAATGACACTCTTTTCCTTGATAATAACCACTAGCAGCGGAAATCGTTCATCGGAAAATCTGAATAAAAGATCTAATTTCACTGCTGACAGAAAAATTCACTTTCCAGCCAGCCTTGATAAAAGTGGTTTACATATAAACCAAAATGTCCAGAAAAATACAACGCGCTAAACTCCGCCCAGATATAAAGTTACGACTGAAAAATCGAATTGTGCCGGGACAGTTCTAAAAAAGTAGTTTTGATTATAAATTCGAAATGTCTAAAAAGATATGAAGTTAGATCAACAAAAAATAAAGATACTTTTCGAGCGTTCTCCTTATATCGCGAACGTTCAACATATCGATCCATTCAAACAATTTAAGTCTGTTTTCTTTCTGTGTGATATCCCAAGGCCACGTTACAAACTGTCCCTTCAGAAGCGATGAAACCAATCCAGAACAAAGTACCTGATAATAATATTTCTCATGAGCATTATTTCATTAACTTTCTAAATTTATAATATGGAGAAATGTTAGTGGAAAAACTTTGACGTCTATGAGAAAATGCAAAGGTATATGTTAATAGAACATTAAATGAATTCATTATTTAAATGAATTCAAAATGAGATATGAAAATGGCATCTTATATGCGGTCTTTGGAACACATCCTGCTTCTGTCAAAATAAGTTAAACGAAATAAAATTACATTTTTTGCAAAAATGTTGCACGCAACTGCATGATCATTATGCAGGTAGACAGCGAGTGGCCGACGCTCTGCAACTGGTCGACCTGGTGCCTCGAGTGCCTCATGTAATGCATCTTGTAAAGAGCCCGAATAAAAAGGCGGGTGATTACCGCCGTACCTACAAACGCATCTGTCCAATATATATTTCGCAAAACAATCAAAACTATTAACTCTTATATTTTATTAAGCTTATGAGATCATGTTTTTTGAAATTAAGGAAATACGAACTAAATGTACGAATTTAAGGAATAATAAAATTTCAACGAATTCAAAATCTAGATCAGTGGGCATGTTTCTTAGATATGATATGATTCGACGCTATACTTGACCGTGTAGACAGAGTTTGACGCATCATTTATTGCTAAATTATTAAAACCTCCGGTTTTTAAGGATGATAGGGAAAATGAAGCATGATCAAAAAGAATATATGCTTACCTAGCTTCAAAAACAGCTATAAAGTTATGCAATGCTTCATCAATGGACGTAAAATCAGAAGGCACTAATGGTACTCGATCATCGTTAAACGACGGTTTCTGAAAACAACTGTCTTTATCCTAATATGAAAATTTCACCTCTCAAATTATTACTTGTATAAAATCGAGAAGAAACCTACAGAGAGTCAATGAAATGCTTATACAACTTGGATCCACAGTTGAAAGCTTCACAAGCTCAAGTTCTTTAGACGGACATCTGTGTCAAAAATGAATCCCACAAAACTCTGGCTGCTTGTCATCTATGCAGGTTCAAAATTCCAAACACTCTTTCGCAACGAAAAAAAAAGGCTCAATCAAAATTCAGCCGATATTTGAATAAAAGATAACCGCGTCTTCTTCATTCAACTGTCCAAAAGGAGCAGCGTCGTGGTAAACATCATCATCATCGTCGTCATCATTACCGTCGTTATCGGTAGAATCACTATTTTCTCCATCAATAAGAAAGTTACGAGCACCAGCTACAGGCGAAACAATGTGCTGCGATTCCTCTGTTGGACGTGCGCGTGATCGTGTGATGCGAGAACTCGAGCCAGCACCAGAAGACGTCATTACCGGGATTCGATGTGTCTGAGTTGACGATAGGGATTCCACGGTTCTTGTACTACCTATAATGTTCGAATAAACCTAACAATGATTACTCTAGCAATACTTCTTCCTTCTCTATTATACAGTCTACATCACCGATTAACTATTTAATTAAATCGACTATTTTTGCGTTATATGTGATCACTGCTTACTAGAAACAGATTCCAAAAAAGATTATTTTCTGACTCTTCGCTGGCTTATGAAATCATCATCATAGATTTTTGCATCTAAATATAAAGGAGGTGATACATTCTTAAAAAATAAATAAATAAAGACACGCAGAACCATTATCATGCGGAGAACTTTGGTTGCTATTTGGTTCTTCCAGTGAACCGCCAGCTAACAAACGTCCAAAAGGAAAATCAGGATCTGCAGCTTCGGTTTCCATCGAATTATTTCTTGATCTACAAATTACAACTCACTTCCACAACAATCTCCTGACAGCTGCTATTTTGTTTCTACCTCAGTTTGATTTATAGTTGTATATATCCCTGCGGTTCAACACAATTATGAAAGAAGATATCAATTTGGAAATTATCAACAAATGACACCACAAACTGAACGAGAAACTATTTCGCATGATATAGATGGAACGAAAGTAACAATATCAACGGATAATCCTACTGATTCCGAAGCTCTGCGATCGCTGTTCGGCGTACATTCTGATCGTGACGTTCTATCACAAGTGAGTCATCAATCTCCATCGGACCTATTTCATCATTCTCGTTACACAGCTGTGCTTCAATAGCTCTTGGTAAATCCCAATTTAGCGATGCCAATGTTGCCAAAGCGATTTGTTCATCCTGGATATTTGTTACTTCCTAAAACAATACTTGTAAATTGACTTCCATTAGAACGAGTTAAATATGGTATCATATCAGTAGCGAAAAATTACTAAGCTAAGCATCAAAAATCGACCTGAAATTGACGCAGCATATCAGCTTGATCGCTGGTGAGTACATCGTAATCGCCCATTACTCCCTTAAAACTACACTGGAAAAAGAAAAAACAAATTACAAACTGTAGTGTTCATGATAAGGCGAAAAAATCGAAAGGAAAACAAACCGATAAATGATAAAATTAATACGAAATAGATTAATATGGATAAGTTCATTTTAAAAAATGTATGTCAATTTTAGCATGATACAACTCCAATCAGGATAGGATCAATAAGTCGTACCTAACAGACACTCAAAAAAACCGTTATCTAAAAAAAAAAGAAAGGAAAAATATAATGCCCAATTCTACAGTAAGCAAATCACCTACCTATTTTTGACATAAGATATAATTCCGGAGCTGAACTGACAAAACGTATTGTGAAGCCACTTGACGGACAGACTATATTTCCATCGTTACTGTACAGTTAGACAGCAAAGAGCAATTACAGTGATAAAAGAAAAAAAAAAAATAGATAGCTGCTATTTGTTTCTATCACTTATAAATAAGTTTCATTTTGTTGGGAGTTTTTAGAAAATGCAAATGTAAAATGATAGAGAAACATACAAAATAAGAATGCAAAAGTGAAGTCAGAGAAAAAGAGATGAGAAAAAGAAAATAACAATTACTCGTAGAACGCTACCACCTTCATATATGAACAAGAAGGAGCAATCTATTACTAACAAAACAAGGTCCCGAAGGTCACACTCATCGATTGCCTGACCTTTCTGGCTGGAATGGATACAAACTCTGCATGCATTAACAACCGCAACCTATACACACAGCTCTATGGCTACGAGACGTTGTGCAAACTATGCAAATCATTATCTCATTACATACGATCACGGAATATCAGATTACGAGAGCGATTAGCAGGATTATGCCGGATGAGGATTTCGAAACCAAAGTAATTGTTCCGGAGGGGTGAATGTTCTTCGTATTCTGAGATGTGAAAAAGATTTCTAGTTGTAGAAACCGGAAGCTGTACCGGTAGCTATCTGGGGTATTATCATACTGCATGAGTTTCTGGAAGTAGAAAAGGTCAATATTAACCGGATAACTACTTGATTCAATAAAGCACTAATCCTCAGTACTATTAATTATGAGCATATGACTAATGACTAATGAAGAACCATTTCGTAAATTTAGTAAGAAATGAATGATATTATGAATCTTTTTACTGCAAAATTAGACGTGATAACGCCTAATTTTTAATCACGTTCATAGCGTCTAATCACGTTTTGATCAGCAATGAAATACGTCTACTTGATCAATATTCATTTGAATGGATGCAGAGGCAATCAGCAAATATTTCCTTTCACTTCTACTCAACTAATCGAATTTTTCACTCCCAATCATACTCAATTTAACCTGTCTAGCTAGCATATTTTATATTAAATTAGCATCTCTCGAGTAAACTTTTCCCTCCTTAATCTCATGCTAACTAACTAAGTCAATAAAAGAAACTAGTTTTAAACTTTTTTCTTTTTAATCTCATACCAACTACCGAGGTCAACAAAAGAAACTAGACTTGACCAAGTTACTATGTACATTATATACATGAAAGTGAATTACGCGCTCTTGTCAAGATGAAAATACCGCCTGGGATTTCAATTTTCATATTTGCCTGTTACGATTGAGACTATACGGTACTGGAAATGTTGAATTAGATTAGGGGATGGGTAGAGTAAGATGATAGCAATGATTGACTGATAAATTGTTCAGTGTATTGATTAATCGTTGAGACCATTGGGATCGAGCATTTGGTATTATTAGCTGAGCTGAAATTGTATATTTTTCCTTTGTTAAATTACAAAACTTTTTTTGACAATTTTTAGATTTCTTTTGTAATCTGAGAGATTAATTTCCTTTTCTTGATTCATATCAGTCAAAAATTTGGACTGATAGCTGTTACTATTATTGCCGTCGTATTATTATTACCACTGACTATTATTCTTACTAATTCCTCCTACTGCTGTGTCATTGTTGTTGTCATTATCACCATTACAACCACTACTTTTCTCACAATTATAGCTTGTCGATATTAGAGTTTTCTGATGATCAAATCATGTTATTTTAAAATGCTATTTATTTGAAACGTTGTTAGCAGCGTATAGCCATAATTGTGTGAATTGTTGCAGCCAGAAAATAAAATGTATTGCAGGAAATGCCACCTAGAAAAGTGGCTCGTAAAGTGACACAGCAACCAGTGGAAAACTTAAAACGACGACGAACAGAGAAGAAAGGAAGAAAGCGAGAGAAGAGGAAAGTAAAGGATATAGTAAAAGCGCCATTGGCAGTAGCAGCATCACCACTAGCAGGAGCACCAAATGTGGTCACTGTTGATATGGACAATCACGCCGAAGTAGGAGAACCGGCAGTTTCTTCACCGCAATCATCAGTGATTAATGTAAGTGTAATTTTTATCGATGGTAGCTTTTTCTAAGAAAAAAATTTCATATTTTTGGTAGGTAATGTATGTGAATGTTAGGTTCCTAATTACTAATGATATTTCGATATCTTTGGTCATAAGTATGAGTACATAAGTATCGGGATATTTTAAGCTGGAATGGCTTGATTATCTGGGACTATAATTTCTAGTTTGGTTCTTAAGGGAGTACCGTTAGTTAACTGATGATAATTTGATAATTTATTATTGAGGGTGAGCACGATAGGTTGGGAATTAATAACAGTGGACGTAGAAAGAAGCGGAAACTTGACTCTTTGGACTTGAGCACCTGTTCGACAGCAAATCAAACACTCAGTAAGTGTTGCAAATATTTAATGGATGATTACTATTCGGACTGTTTACTATTAGATTGTTTCTTTCCTCAACAATCTACGGTTATTTCTTGTTTTTCTTTTGGTTTAAGATGTGAATTATTCCTTCATGGATAATATGGCATTTGTGGGTTGTATTAGAAATAAAGGATTGGTACTTTTGGGAGTTGGAGAATAGTATGAATCATGGTAGAAATAAAATAATGACACTGTGAATGTTTGGTAGTATTTCAGATAGTAGTGCTGGAAGTTCAGCAGCTCGTCGGTTGAAGAAGTTCCATTTGTCGATCGGAAATTTTTTACCAACTGAAAAAGGTGACCGGGTGTTGAGTTGTGGTGAGGGTGAGCAGCTTGGACACCCAGGACGAAGTACAACTAGGAAACCACGGGCCATTGCTACTCTTCCGGAAGAGAAATTAGTAGTTCAGGTTAGTGCAATTGAACCTTAGACTACGTTAAAGATTTCTTAATGCCAATAATTTCAAAATAATTACTAAATTGACAAAAAATAAGGCTTCATTTCATCTGCTTCGGGGTGAAAACACTTTCCGAAGTTATTTTTTTCGACTAATGGAATATATGATATTGATAAGACTGGTGACACGTAGTTGTGTTGGAATATGCGTTGCAGGTTGTGGCAGGTGGAGTTCACTCGCTAGTGTTAATGGAGGATGGTACAGTATATGGTTGCGGAATAAACGAAAAAGGTACAGTGCCAGGTGAAGGTATTGAACCGGAAGGATCTACAGATAAACTAACTCCAATTAAGTTCAGCGGTTCACTTATACAGCGCCATGGGAAGGTTTGTTTTGTTACATAAATAGTTTTAAAAAATCTCGCTTCCACTGATTTTTTTCAGCAAAAAAGGAATAAATTAGTTCGCTTTGAAAAACTGATTTGGAGTAATTTCCAACAAAATGCTATATTTCCAGGTAGTTATGCTTACCGCAGGTGCCAGTTTCTCAGCGGCACTCACTGATAAGGGCAGTGTTATCGCTTGGGGCAATTTGCGAGTAAGTTTTACGTTAATATCATCTGTAATAAATAAATTCAGTATTAAACAATGCTTCTAGTGGAGAGTTTAATCATTTATTTAAGGGTATGTCAGGTTGCATTGAAAGCCACGAAACACTGCTAGAAATGGAGAAACATCCAGTAGTCATTGTGCAACATCAACAAAAAGTTATTGTAAAGGTATGACGTTTTGAATGCAACGCAAATTTACGTATGTTACTGTATAAGTTATGGGGTTGTTTTTATAAAATAATTTTTACGAGCAATTTACAGATTGCAGCAGGTGAAAATCATTTGGTGATGCTAACGGAAAGTGGTGAAGTGCTAACTTTCGGCGATGGATCTGTTGGGCAGTTAGGCAGATGCTCACGAGTGTCACATATTCGCTCTCAACGAATGGTAAACGATTCACCAGACTCCTTGAGAATTTCAGTTTATGATAAAGGGAAAAAGAAATTGGTAACTTTCGATAACATCATGGCTGGTGGATTTTGGACTGCCGCGCGATCCATTGATGGTGCTGTTTATGTCTGCGGATTGAACAACTTTGGACAGTTGGGTGTGCCAACACCGGAAGCACCGGAAGGTGGAGGTTTGTATTTCTCATTTTTTTTTCTTTTTTTTCCCCTCCCCCCTTAGTATGACGAAAACATAAGACAAATGCTTAATTTGTCTTTTTTTCTATAGTGATGCAAGTTTTTTTCCAGTTGATTATGACTGAGATATGTATCACATTATGATGGTTTATTTTGAAACCGGGAAAGTCGAATCTTTTGTTATTTGGGAGTGCTGCAGAAAACTTTTCCAGAGAGATTTCTGAGAGTTCTCATCTTTCATTCAGTTAGATGCAATAATGCTATTGTAGATGATCAGCCAGAATTAAAAATAATGCATCCGGTTAAAGCAGGCGCATTCGGAAGCATATCAGTTGTAGAACTAAGCGGTATCCAGCATATTATTGCGCTGAATGCACAAGGTAATAATAGTGAATCATCATAAACTTGAGAACTTTTTATAAATTAGGTTGTGCTCGTATCGTTTCATCAGTATCGTTTCATTACTTCTTTTTCTTAGCTGTTTTCCAACATTCCGTACTGCCGTGGTGCGAAATGACTAATTGAGTTGAAAATCATCGACGGATTTGCTGTGTAACTGTTTTTAAATAGGATTTTATTAGGTGAAGTATATGGCATCGGTAAAAACACAGATAACGCTCTTGGATTGGGCACATGGAATAGTAAGGAAGATGATCACTGGAAGTACTCTGAATTACAGAAGATTGATATACCTGAGTCAATCAAAGGAGTATCAGCTAGTCTTGGGTGCTCTATTGTTTGGACTGATAAAGGTAATTTTTACCATTTACTCTGTTATCCTGTGGTTGTTTTATAAAAATAAAATGAGAGCATGAAATTTTTGCTGATGGATGCAAGTTCGTCATTAGCGTAGTTCCTTTAACCCAAGCAGCTATCGTTTTCAGGAAATGCCTACTCTTGGGGTTATGATTCTTCCGGCCAACTTGGATTAGGGATCAAAGATGATGATGAGAAAATGGTTCCGCAACCGCAAAAAATTACTTCGGCACATCTTGATGGTTACCGCATCATCGGCGTATCTTTGGCCGATAACCATGCTCTTTTCCTTGCTAAAAAGTTATGAACAATAAAATATGCAACTAACTTCGCATCCATATACATCCGTATTTATTGCTGTTACCGCCGTATCAATTTGAAACGTTCTAGATCATAAAAATAGACTTCCTTTTCTTAATGAATATTGTTATATAATTTTACGATGTTATCCATATTTTCGGGCTTTTTTTTATTTCCTAGGCTCTTTCGTTGAATTATTTGTCACTTCGCGTTGGCGAAATCCTTCCCAGATAGATTTTCCAATTGTTTGACTTTGCTTCATGCTTTTTGACATGTTTTTATTTTGCTTTGTCCCATTATTACAGTGATTTATGCGCATTGTTAAAATGGTATTATTTAACATTATTTTTTAGTGTCGTCAAACACCTTTGTATCTTAGGTACCGTACCTACTGTAAACGTGTTTTCATTGCGCGGAGTTTTGATTCTATATTTCAATATTTGTTGTTCGATGAACACCTGTCAATAGGGAAATACCATATCAAAAAGTTCTCAATTTTTTTCCATGTGGAAAGAAATAATGATAATAAAATAAAGATGGTTAGCACTATCCTTCGATTAGTAGCAGTTACGCTTTTTATATTAATTAATGTTCTCTGAATCTGCGTCAATGGTGTTTAAAACCTAACGTGTCCGATAAGTTTCGCTAGAGAATAATACAGAAATTTGCCAGGGGAAGTGGAGATTCGTTGTGGTATTCCACTGTATCAGCGCAGTAAGTTCCATCCCAGTTCCTCAGAATCTGCTTTGTGTAGATACCCATTATAGTCTAACATTCGAATTCTTCGTGACTCATTGCAACACTTACAGGTGTGAAAAACTGACAATGGTACATCTTTATAGAAATCAATTAAGATGAGTAGATGAGGAAGCAAGGCAACAATACCAAGAGCATCATCGCAAAAATGCAGCTTGATAGAAATTGGTATATTATCTGTAGTAGTACAATTAAACTGATTATTACGTTATTAAAATCATTCTTGTAATCAATTCACCATTGAAATCAATATATGGTTTGTATAAAAGGAAGGTGTTTGTGTTTAAAGGTGCCAGAGTTGCTCCAAAGAAACAAGATAGCACAAGATCTTTAAAAAAAAAAAAAAAAAAAAAAAAAAAATGCCTCGTAAAGAGATCAGGAATATATCCTGACCAAAGAGGATATCAAGTTTCTTTTTCCAGGCAGCCCAACTTCTCGGTTCCCTTCTCAAATAATGCGTCACTGTCTCCAAACCTCATACTATAACCTGAGAGTGACAACATCGTATGCAAAAATTTTACATATAGCTACTGCGACATACATATAAAGAAGTTGTCAGGGCATGAAAGGCATTCACGTGCAATTAAAGGCCATAAAGTGGAAAATTCAAAAGGTTCTCTTGCAAATCCATCGAAAAAGTGATACACACATGGAAACATATACATACAGATTATTAAAAGTTACAAATATAGAAAAAGATTTCAAAAAAAAAGTACAGAGAAATATGGACAAAAGTTCAAGACTTGCATTTAAAACAGTCCCCTCCTGCTTCTTTTCTCCTCTACGAGACATAAATAAATGTTAAATCCTTAAAAATCCAGATTATTATCTATGGGAGACTATCAAGAATTAATAGGCTTTAACTATTGTATATATAAAGAAGAAATAAAACATATTATGATAGTGTAATCAATATTAAAAAAGATTGAAAAGGCGTAACTTGGTAGACCGTTGTAGAAATTGAAAATGGTCAGCTTTATACAGCGTAAAAAAAAAAATAGTTCCGTTCGAGATAAACCTCAACTGGACTGAGTGGTACCCGCCTATCAATCAATAAAAAGATCAATAAATGCTTTGGTGTCCATTTCCGTCTTTACATTAAGCACTTACCGCCTCGGAATTGAATATCTCTTGTTTCTCTTGTTATTTATAATTCACTTAGATTCCGTCGAGCCTAAAATTAGCACATCAAATATTATATAAAGCTTTAATTCCTTTCGGGAAATTTCTAAAAATGAAACATCGAATCAAAATTCCAAGTATATTTAAGAAAAAAACTGCTCAAATACTTACGGAGATACCGATAAGGGCAACCGAATTAGGTGCAAGCTCTTTAGCAGGATCGTTGAAACGAAGTACACCGTATGTTTTACTGTTGTTTCGAGGCCTCAATTCATAAACTGATGCCGGCAAATGAACTTTCACTCCTGAGGATGGATAAGGTTCAGTTCGTAACCTGGAATGTCATCTTTGCTAGCCGATTTTCTGTCTACGATATTTCATAAGCTATAACAGAGAAGTTATAATCACAATTTCTCATTTCTACTAAACTTCATTTCTTCCGAGACAAGAACAACAACTTACGTAGTAAGTCTTCGCGTTGATTTACACTTCGTTAAAGGTTTATTGTTTGCTGCAGTTGTTGCAGACACAGTAACTCGTGAGATCTAAAATAAGCGGTAAAAATAGTGACTGACAATGTGATCACATAAACTAATTTAAAGTTAAACCTGTAAGGAGCGCATTTCCTTTTACTAATGATTACTCAGCAGTACTACACTAACTGCTAATATGCGGAGGAAAATGTATTATCTATGTACTACAATGTGTGTACTAAAACATGGAATATTATATGACACCTCAAATCGTATTATTCTCATCAAACAGTATTTTACATCGTTCATATTTCTGTGATATGCATCAAATCACTTCTCCGATAAACCTACGTTTTTTAGAAAATCAGCATAAGTTTCTCTATTTGTTGCACATTTAAATCAGTACATATTTTTGGGACAGAACTGCCCATTTCCATTTCCTCCTACCTGTCCTGCATCCCAAATATAATTAGAGGATCAAAAATTACCGGTGGTGGTACGCTTACATCACCACTACTTCGCAAAATCCGCCTTGTTACTACGTTACTATTAGTCGACAGAGGTTTAACAGGAGTAGTAGGCGAAGTGAACTTTGCATGTGCTATTCCAGTTCGTTGTGCTTTAGCCTTCTGCACCAGAAGATGATCACCCTGACTAGGCTTCTCTCCCTTCTTTTCAGTATAGTCTTTATCTGCCACTTTCTGAAAAACATAAATAGATCATATAGATTGGACAGCTATCCTTTTCTAGTGTTTGTTTGACAAAACAGATAATATCAAATTTTATAGACGAACCTCAGTGGTTTTTACTCGTGTACTTGTCAATAAGATAGGGCGAGATATAGGCAATACTATTCTTTTCGAACTCGAATTTTCAATACGAATTCCGTTCACCTGAAAATCCTCTTGAAAGAAAACATCCCAGGTTAATAAAAAAAAAACCAACTCTCTTCCCTTTTAGCTTAAATCTTCAAACAGTCTGCTTAGTAAACCTTGTTAGTCAATTGTGAAAGATGAACAGATTTGGAACCCATTGCCCAGCACCATGGTTGTTTTTCGACAAGAAATTCCTGTTGTGGTCCGATCACTGAGCCAGGTCTGCAAATCCGCAACCAAGCTATCGATTCTGCTGCTGTAACGCCATATTCTTTCATTAACCAACAGGCTATCAGCGTACCCGTCCTACCTAATCCTGCCTGGAATGTGATGTAAAATTAAATGCCGAACGCAGATAAAGCAAGTGCTTAACATTAGTTTTTAAGTAAATAAACTTCAAATACCTTGCAGTGAACAGCCACGCCTCCTTTGGCGTTATCAACAACATTAATAAAACGCTCAACAATCTCATCGGACGGCACCGAACCGTCAACAAAGAAGAGATCGACGTGCTCGAAACCTGCGTCTAAAAATCTGTAAAGGAAACTCCACTGAAAGATGTTTCAAAAAAAAAAAAACAAAAGGAACTGTGGATAACACTCTCATATAACCTAGCAGTGACACAATTTAGACGAACCTTTTAGCATCATACATACGTTTGTTGAGTCGTATGATGGTTGAGATATTATGAGTGCGAAAATAATCGAAATAAACTTCTGGTGCGTGGTATGGATAACCTAAAATAAGTAATCTATATTTGGATTTTCCTCAATACAAAGTTCGATGAGCTATGTACGACCAGATAGTCAGTCATCTGTCCCTTGATATTTACTTAAGGATTATGCACTGACCATTCGCAACGACTGATTTATTGTGAGGTCCGCAGAAGCTCAACACTTTCGACGGAATAATCCAATTCAAGTCACCATTTTCGACCTTTTCGTAATACTCATATTCGTCCGGATCGAAAGTATCGAATGCCAGCCACCCAAATTTCACTGCCTATAATCAGCTGTGTTCATTGCGAGCATTTTCTAAGTAAACAAAACCCCGTATTTGCCTATCACTACGATCCTCGTAGTTATAGGTATTCGTGCGGCAAAGACATTTCCGTTTAATTAGGCTTTAGAAAAGTGTAACTGTTTTTCAGAATGAAACACACAAGAGAAGGCACAACGAAAAACACAACGAACATTTCAACTATCTCTTTAATTCTTTTTTACATTCCTGAACAGTATACTATAGTATTTTTTTTACATCTTATCAAAGATCTGAGAAATCATTAATATCGCAAAGTGCAAAATATAAAAAAATTTTTTCTTTTTTTTAGGATCGAATAGCTTTCTATCTTTCGCCTGTCCGTCTATGAATACTCTTCAGACCACTTCCATAGAATAAATCTAGTAAATACCTTTTATGTTATAAAAATTCAGTTGATTGATGTCATTTATCTTAAACTGTACTGCTGCTCCACCGCATGTCTATTGAGTCGTACTGATAAATAACGAACCGGTGTTAAAATCTATAGTGTTATCGTATGGTTCGTAACTGATAAATTAGTATACTCGGTACTAAGCGAAAAAAAATGTTTGTCATTATACCCTGTTATCAATAAATAGTACATTCATACATGAATTGTTCTTTCTATTTATGGATTTTGCATTTTTTTTTTTTTTTTTTTTTTTTTTGTATTTCACCACAATAAACTGAGTCCTATGTCGAAATCACAAATCAGTGTGCTAAAACCCACGAACTCAGTTACCTCCTTTAAAGGAAAGCAAACTTCGCAACAGTTTAATTCTTTTCCCTCCTCTTCTCTCTCTCTCTCCCCATCTCTCTCTCTCTCT
>RCAB01000442.1:0-51316 GCA_003640385.1 Setaria digitata | reverse complement strand
AATAATAATAATAATAATAATAATAATAGTAATAATAATAATAATAATAATTCGTTATTAATAGATACTTTTGTTATTGTCATTAATTAATAACTACTATTATTGTTAAATGTTGGTATAGTAAGTTATTTGTATTACTAATTATTATTATTGTCATTATTTTTCTTATTTTTGTTTTCACTGTTATTTGTGCTTTTTAAAATCTATCACCAGCAGTTATTAAAATATTTTTATCGCTAATGGTTTACATTATTTACTTCTTTATTTAATATTTTGTTTTTCTATACTTTTTATTAATACGATTTTTGCTTAATTTATTAGCTTAATAATTCTTTTGATTTTTATTTCGTCCATATGAGCTTTTCTAGAAAAAAAAAATTTTCTTGAAAAATGATGGTTATCTTTTTAAATTCTTCGTCGCTTTCTAAAAAAAAAAAAACAGGAACGAAGAATGGTGAAGTACCAAATGCATATTTTAATTCTGTTTTTTTTTTTTTCGCTCATCATTCCATATTTGTCCTTCAATTTTTTTTTTTTCCCTTCATTTTTTACACTGTCACCATTTTAGATTGTTAATGAAAGCCTCAATTAATCCCGTTTGTTCTTGAGTAATTATTGTTCATCGATTTCCTTTTTCTTCTTCCTCCTCTCATCATCCGCCATCATCACCATTTGACATGCAATCCCCCGTAATATCATAATTGAATTTTGTTTGAAATTTTAACATTGTAAATTGGTTGAAGTATTATTGCTATTGTACTACTGCTACTGTTGTTGCTCTCTCATCAACAACATTTTTACAATTGTATTAACATCAATCGGATTCTTTTCCATCACAATGAATTTCCATTCTTTTGCATATTTCTTCCAAACTACTACAATTTTTCTTTTCGTTTTTAATGATGATGAATACACAATTGGTTGTTCTTCTACTGTATCATTCATATTCGAAAGGAAAAAATTAAATGATTTAAATTTATTTCAACTTCCGCATTTTACATTAGTGCCTTCTATTGTATCTCTGTTCGTGTTTTCCTTTCCTCTTCTTTCATTCTCTTTTGAATTAAATTAAATTCATTTATTTTTTTACGAAATGAAATTTTTTTTTTTTGTTTACCTGATCATCTCGTTTTTAGTAAACATAATTATATAAGTTATTATGGTTTTGCATTTATTAAATTTGATCGCCATCAAGAATTATGCAGAAAATATTTGGCAGTGAATTTGCTAAGTGAAAAATCATAAATGAATCGCAAATAGTTTCCATCTTATCATAGCTGAGCAATTTCTCTCATCCATTTTTATCAATTTCATTTCACTTTTTTTTCATCTATCACTAATTTTGCACTTTTCAGAATTATATATTTTAAACATAAGAAAAAGTTTTTTTTTTTCTTTCTTAAAAAATATGCGACAAACATGGACAAATAGGCATGCAATAAAACTAGAACGATAAAAACAAAATGTTATCAGTAAAAAAAATAAAAAAATAAAAAATAAAAAAAGAAAAAAGAAATGACAATCCTCCACTTTATAGTTCAAACGAAATAGATTAAAGTGAACTCTACCTTCACCTTTTCAGTCCTCTTTCACTCTTTCCTATTTCATTTTATTACCATTTTTAATTGCCTCATATTATTGTTAAATTTTAGTTCTAAAAATTTGCATTACAAATTTTTCTCAACATATTGATCGAAATTTTGATCCTTACAACTCATGTAATCAGGAAAATTAGATTATATCTACCATCGCATCATTTTTTTTTTTTCTCTTCGTTCATTGATAAAATATTGATAAATGTACTGTTAGATAATGATTGATAAGTGCAAATGAGGAGGACTTTGCTAAATGGTTGTGTTTTTAAAATTTGTAATGAAATTGCTCAGCTTTCTTTTTCTCAAATTTGTTGATGATGAATTTTATAATATTTACACTAAATAAGTTTGGTTTTAGTCTAAAAATCGAAAAAAAAAAAAGATTTATCACTGAATTAGAAATCCTAAATGAAGAAAAGTTTGTAAAACTTTGTATGCTCTAATATCACAGTGGCAAATAATTTAAGAGTAAATTAATTTTGATAATATAATGCCAAATTTGGCCAACTTTATTTTTGCTCATAGATATATTGTAAAGTTTTGTTAGGAAGATAATTTTCATATCGTTTGAAACGGTTATTGAATGATAAACAGCTAGTGATGAACAAATGAGTGATTATAACAATTAAATAGACGGACTTTTTCCAAATAAAACAAGCCATATTCAAGAAACTGAAACTATTACTATCAAATTTATGCACAATTTACGGAGAAAACAGCAAAATGAGGTGTTTTAAAAATGAGAAAGTGATATTTTTAATTATATTTCGTAAGTGCCACCAATTAATCATCGATTTGACATAGTTTTCATGAGTTAATTTTACTTGCAAATTTGAAAAGTGTTATAAATAATCAACAGTAATCGGTAATAATAATGGTACATTATAGATTAGCCGAATAAATTGTGCAATGCGTTATCCAGCGATTTAGAATGATTTTGCAAATTGAGCAATTTTAATTTGGCCTCAAATTTAGCCTTCAGAATTGAAATTTTATCCTTCTTCCTCAGACTTAATTCTTCGAAACTTTCTTTGCCTTTGCATTGCTTGTTTACACTGCAAAAATGGAAAATTTACTTTTGACATTTTTCGTATTTCTATTATTCCGAAATGCTTATCATTATTATTACTTTCTCGGTATAGCAAAAGTATTATCATCCATGTTTGATAGGAAATTTTTGTCATTAAATGGCAAAAAAGCTATTGCTGGAAATGGATACATATATACTTTTAAAAAAAAAAGAAAAAAAAAATCAAAAGAAACTCATTACTTATCAAAACATACAGGAAAAAGCAAAGGAAAATTTGTTAAAATACGTAGTAAATTTTTTAAAGTGTATTTAAGAATCTCTACAGAAACAAAAACAGAGAGAGAGAGAGAGAGAGAGAGAGAAAAAAAAAAAAAAAAAAAGAAACGATGGGAATGAGTAATAGTGACACTAATATGAAGAGTAGTGATATGATAACTGTAGTGTACGAATGATAAAAGTGCTGTTGAGTGTTGGCAATTTGATAGGAGTGGTAACGACAAATTTAACAACAATACAAGTAATAATAATGAAGATAATGATAGCAATGTTGACAATGTTACTGGTAGTAACAGTTTTATGATGACAAATGTGATAATGACACAGGTACTGATGGATGATGATGATAGCGAATGCTGACAGCGATACCACTAGTGATGATAGTTGATGGTGATAGTACTACTAGCAGTAGTGACGGTAATGACGATGATGATGATGATGATGATGACGATGAATATTGATGATGGTGACATGGCGCTAACCTTTTGTTGCTGCAGCAACGATGATGACTGAAGAGCGACACTATCTATGTTCACCCTTGCATTGATTAACGTCTTATTTTAGTGTATTATCGGCTTCAACCATTCTCTGTCCACTAGTCTCTGTCTTCCTCACTCTCGCGAACTTCCTTCTCCTGAGGAGTAGTAAGAGGGAGGTCGGGTTCAAGTCGAGTTGAGTTGCAGTCAGGTCGGGTCAGGTCAACTAGTTCTCATCACCTCAATTATTCCTCTTTCCCTCTTTCTCCCATTCTTCCACACTGTACTCCCTGAACTATTCGCCCACTGCTGTCACAGTGATGATGATGATGACGATAACAACGCTAATGATTACGACTAACATTTACTATCACGCCTAGAACTTGGTACTAAGTACTACTATTATGTTTACTGTTGTTACTTAGTAACAGGATTGAGAGCTGGTAAAAGTAATAATGTTTATTGGTAAACAATAATTTTGCAATCTCTTTAAATGATTAGCTTTCTTTTTTTGTTTTTCTATTTTTAAGGTTATTATCAATAATCCACCATTTTATTTTATTTTTTTTTCTCCTATTGAATTTGTATATTTCAATATTTACAGGGATCAGGTTTTATTCTTCCTTTCTTTTCCACGACTTACCGGAAATCCCAAAGAATTCCGTAGAACAAATTCAATTTTTCGGTTCAAATTGAGACTAAATAACAATTTGCGGTTTTTCTACAATTTAAATTTTCATCCCGCAAAATTATGTTCAAATTTTGTCGTACTTTCACTTACTGCATGTGTATTCTGGTTTGTTATTTACTTGTTTTTGTTTGCTTGTTCTTTTTTTTTTCCTGTAAAGTGAATGTGTATTATTTCATTTATCATTAAATATTATGATAAGGAAAGTTTCCGGATGTACCTATTTCATATCTCCTGCTTCCCCTCTTTTTATGCCTTCTACTGGATAATCTTCATTTCTGTTCAGCTGAATCCGAAATATAGAACACTCATGAATACATTATTCTACATCTAGCATCATCTTTACCAGTTACCGTTAATTATAATTCTGAATTGTTTCCAAAATAGGAAGAGTGTGAATACCTGTTTATAGTGCAAGATAATATGTGGCGAGTATTAATTAATTAAAATTTCGGAAATATTGAATAACGAGTTTTACAAACGGGGCAGCATTCGTGTTTCTTTTTTCGTCCAAAATTCGGTTCCAAAAAGTTCAATTTTCTTAAGTTTCAATAAAGAACTTTTACATTCTTTAACAAATGAAATTAAATATCAATGAATAACGCGAGCATTGTTGTGTTCCTCTTAATTGCCTTCTTTCCTTTGTTATTGTTCTTATGATTAGAAAATAAATTTTGGAGTTAAAAGAGGTAATTTAGAAATGAAGAAAAAAAAACCATTAAAAAGATTGAAATAAATGAAAATGTTATAAATTTAAAACTAGATACCTGTATAGAAATCTTTTAACATTTACACCATATCAGGGAACTTTTAGTAGTCAAAATCTTGAATTTTAGTAGTTTTTATATTTTTATTTCCAAATTCAAAATAATACGAAGTAGCCTTTTCTACTCTAAAAAGCTTTCAAACCAAAAGTCTCTTCATACTTTAGAAATCCTTACTAGAAACAATAATTCCGCTGCATGAAAAAAACCGAAAAAAGAGTTGTGCTGAGAAAATTTTTTTTGTATCTTATCATTAAATAGCAGTACGTTTTATGTCATTGGGCAGTTTCGCTCCTTTTCCAATATTTCGTTCTACGTTATCTTTTTATTAATTTTTTTTTTTTTTTTTTTTTTTTAGATATGACTGATACGACGTCATTTTACGATATTGGCGGATATCGTGAAAATGTTCGACGTTATAAGGATGGTATCGAACAACTTAGTGATATCCAAACTATGGTTAAGGTTCCTTTTTTCCCTCTTTTATCCATTTTACTGACAGTTCATTTTTCTCTTTTCCTTTTTACTTCTTCACATATATATTACAACGTTTATATTTAGTTAGCCCACTTTTCTTTTTCTAAAGATTATGTATTTATTCCTTTCTTTTCGTTCATATTATCACTTAGTAATTCATGTCCATATATTTCTTAATATAGCTGTTGCTTCAAATTTCAATTGCAGTCTCCACAAATTACACAGTGATATCTGTTTCTTTATATTCCTAATCTTATGAAGATTCTGCAATATCATATAGCTAGTCTTTAGAAAAAAAAAAAAAAAAAAAAATGAATTAGCAATTACAGCTCATGGAAGATGCTTGTTTCCTACAATTCGTAAAATTTCTTATTTAGTAGATTTTACTTGATTCCAACGTTCACTTTCAGGTGTTTTTCTCGAAAAACTTAATTTGTTACATTTTCAGGTATGCAAACAAGTGTTTATTTCAGGAAAGGATGGATATTGAAACAAATTACAACAAATGCTTGCAAATTTATTATGACAAATGGTCTGATCATGTTAGTGGTTTAGCAAAATCCGCCATACAAACGGTCTGGAAAGATGTTCTGGAAGAAAGCATGGAGTTGCAGCGATTGCATGCGAATGTCCGAGATCGGATATGTGATGAGGTTTGTTCTTACTCAGACATAGATGTTATATACAATATCTAACATTTAGGACACTTTAAGTGACTACTGTTCCCTTACGCACACAGATTAACCTTGTATCTCTTCAGCTTTTAAGGTTGAAGTGCGATGCGTATTTTTTATCAAGTAATAGAACCTTTATAATATTCAAAACTCCTTTATTTCTTGTTACCTGTAAAATTTCGCTGCGTTTAATACGGACGTCACTTTGCTTTTCTTTTCAGAACATGTGGCATAAAAGAAACATTTGTTAGCCAACGTTATATACTTGCTTTAGAAATGGCTGTAACTATCATTTAGTTGTATTAGGCGATATTGTCTGAACTTCTCTCTGTTCTTTTCAGATCCTGAAGACGGTTACACTCTATTTGAAAGAGAATCATCATCCATCAGCATTTCGAGCATCGAAAGAAACTCGTGAAGTTGAGGATGATTTTGAGAGAGCACAGCGATCTTGGCGGCGGCAATTCGAAAAAGTAGAAAAAGCTAAAAAATCATATCATGCATCAGCAAGATCTGAACGATCTGCCCAAGTGCAAGTAAGAATTACGATCTTTATCGCACTTTATGCTTTGTAAGGAGGCTAAGCAGCAACGGGTAATAAGGTGCTTACTTTTGATTTCTTTTTTTTTTTTTTTCTTGAATTTGGTTGTGCAGTTTCAACTATTTTGAAATTTGAATTCCCAAGTAGTTTATCTGAATGGATTCAGATGAAAAATGCATGTGGTGATGCAGCACTGTCGCCGGATATGCAATCCAGATACCATGATCGTTATCAGAAGTGTCAGGATGAACTAGCGAAGTCCGAAAAAGTTTATCGCACTGCATTGGATGACCTGTACCTCTTGAAAAAGAATTACGTGTCGCATATGAATGACGTAAATCATATCTGCATATACTTATCAAACGCTTATCGTTTCCTTTTTACATTTCTTTTTTCCTGTGGATATAATCATGCATATAGCTAACTCTCTTTACTATCAAATATCTTTCTTCCAGGTTTTCGAAGCATGCCAACGAAAAGAATTGAAACGTTTAAAATTTACCTTCGAAATGCTTTCCAACCTACAAAAAGTTTGCTCCGATTTAGCATCTGCCACAAAGTAAGGAATGCTTACTATCTTCAAGAATGTAGTTAATCACGAAATAGGAAGTTGAACATTAACTAACTACCCATTCTTGATGTAATATCGATATTTAGTAAAGAATTCTTCATTCTACTTGTAAAACTCAGAATTTTTGATGCTACATCAGTTTTTATAATTTATATTACTACAAACTTATGACATTATATCAATGATTTTTATGATAGGTTGAATCAGTTGCATCGTACTTTGGAAAAGAAACTTGTCACGGATAGTACTCGTTTTAACAACGATTTGGAAAATTGGTCCAAAAAGTATGGTCCTGAATGTGAAACCAAATGGCCAGTTTTTGAGGTTGGTTTTATATTAAATTGTGTTCTTTTTAAGTGGCATAGATTTTTTCCCCCATTTATTTTACATTCTTAACATACTGTAAATTAAGTTTACAATAAATTGATGTGTTGTAGCCATTCATACCATCACTGAGTTCTATCACATCGAGAAAAAAGAAAAAGGATGGCGAAGTTATTCTCATGAAGCAAACATTCAAAGATGACGATGGTCACAGCAATTCAATTTATTCAACGCAAAGTTCTGGCTCGCAAAATGCTCACTTAACGGTGCTAGCTTCGACTCCTATTAAAACATCCGTAAGTAATGTGGAATATTTTAGAGCAACTGACTTTTCTACCATTTGCTGGCTTAAGCGGTCATTCTTCAAAATCGTTCAGAAACATTAATTTCTGAATTTAAGATTTTTGATAATGGAGACCACGTTATGGATCATGCTAATGGGATGTTGTTAAAAAATAAGATGCAATCATCTGTCACGGAAAATTCTAAGGAACCAACTTCGTCAATGTCAGCTTATCTAACCACCGATCAGTCTGTAGTGGTTGCGGTTGATATGGATAATGGTAACAATAATCTCGGTGAATCCTCGCCCACCGAGGATGCTAAGCCTTATACAGCAAAAGTGCTTCATGACTATGATGCTCAAGACGATGACGAATTATCACTCAAAAAAGGTATTTTGGAACTTTTTTCGATTGAAATTTTTAAAGTATTAATAAAAATGAGAATTTTTTTTATTGTATTAGCTCAGCTTTCGAGGATAAACTCCGCTATTGTTCTATGTACAGATAGATGTACGATATAGTCTGCAAATCTTGTTTTGTTTGGTCTCTCCTTCTCTTTCTCTATCCCTCTCTATCCCTCCATCTTCCTCTCTCTCTCTCTCTTTGCCCCTCTTTTCCTTCACTCCTTAATCTTAGAAAGCTCATTTCTACAAAAAATTGAGAATTTGTAGCACTCTGCACTATTTTTTTTTTTTTTTTTGTGCAAGCACTAAAACATTTTAATTGTTTGCCTCAGCAATGATTATTTATCATTATGAAATTTTTTCCGCATAATTGGTTGGTGTTATATTTGTTTAGCAGTGTTGTTTGTTTGCTTTAAAATTAATTTGCGATTTGTTCCTTTCGTCCTTATGTTTGTGATTTTCAGGTGAAAAGATTCTCGTTATTAGTGGTCCCGACCATTTGAACTGGAGTCTGGGGATGAAGGATGAACGGACCGGTTTCTTTCCAGCTTCCTTCGTGCAAAAGCTATAGCAGTGTATGTACAGGGAAAAAACGTTTTATTCTTTAGTATTTTTAGGTAATTACAGTAATAGTGATTGTGATTTCTGCGTTTACTTTAAGCTCCAATTTTTTTTTTCCTTTCACGATTTATTTTTCACTTACAGCGAATGAAACAGAGCAGTGTTCTGAATTTTTCTAATTAATCTGCTTTGAGTTCTGAATTTTTCTAATTAATCTGCTTTGAATATTTCTGCGAATGGATAAGTATTTCTATGTGTAAATATTGAGCTATGCTATTTATGTAATGGCTTGTTTTGCTCTGATTATTCACTTTGTTTTTTCTTTTTTTTGCTTTATTTTATTTTTACATTTGGAAGTGTTCCAGCGTTCTCATTCTTCAACTTTAATTAATTGTTAAGGGAAAGGCATTTCAAAATTCATTTTAATGAGAACTAATTTAGGTCTTTGATGGTGCACTTCGCAAGATTTGTTTGATGAGATATCATGGTTGCTATGATATCCGAGGTAAAATCCATTAAGCCTGAAATTTTGACAGTGCAATAAAATTATGCGTACTATTTGTTATCCTTTGTCCATAGCACCACCATAAATTTCCATTCATTCAACGCTTCCCTACTCTTTATCCATGGACTGACACACTTGACAATAAATATTTTAATGTTGATTTATAATACAGACAAACCGATAGTGGTAATTTGTGGTTTGAATAAGTCAGAATAATGCCAAACTTTTGCTGCTTGCAATTATTTATTATAACTAGACAATAATTTATATCAAGAAATAGTTATTGTGGCCAGCATGATGAATGATGATGATTGGTGAAGAATCATGATTCGTAATTGTTGTATCTTCCTCTAGTCATCGTAATTATTTCTGTTCACAATTGAGCGAAAGTGTTTTATATGAAATCAGTCAGTCCAATTTAACAGTCAGATGGTTTCTTTTTTTTTCTTTTAATATTGTGTCATGCAATTCATTATTTACTTCCTGTAACTCTAGTGCTCTACTTGGTTGCCTTATGTTTTAGCAAGCATTCGACTCTTCATTTTCGCTTTTCTCTCCCAAAACTTCACTTCATGTAAATTAAACAATTACACCTGATCATTACATCCAAATATTTTTTTTCTGTTTGAAGTACTCAAATTAATTCTCCCTGAAATAATACTTCTATGTTAAGTGTATAAATGTAACGGCAATATTGTACACGATGTTTAGTTACAAATATTATTTTCGATTATTTCAGGGAAATTATATGGGAAAAATAGTTGTTGTTCCCGATTTTTTATTTGTTGATTTTGTTAATGAAGAATTATCAATTTATTCATTTTTCTCTTAAAAAAAAAAAGAAAAAAAGAAAAAAGAAAAAAAAATGATTTGTTTAATGAAGGCTATAAATGTCGGTATATTATCATGTAAAAGACAAATATTGGTTAGAGTAGTTAAATAAATGACTACTTAACATGAAAACGTTAACTGGTACTAGTTGTGGATGACTATTTAATGAAATGAACATTCATTCGAGAATATGAAAATTCATATTTTAAGTAAAAAGGAGGAATTTTTCTCCTCAATAGTAGGTTACGTGATGGAACTTTTCTTCTTGACAACTAAAAAATTCATGAATGCGCGAGTGTTTTACTATTGCCTTATGTCGTACCTTCCTTTTTTTAATTAATTATAATCCAGGAAGATAACTCTACGTTACGTTATTAAAATTATGAAGTATGCTGAAGCAACGATTTCATCTGCAACAATGATGCAATTAATGCCATAAAATATAAACACTAAATCAGAGATAGCTTACACGAAAATTTACGTTAGCCAATAAACAAATATGTTTGTTTGTTATACTAAGTAGCATTTGTAACCGAAAATATTAGCAATCACTTATCGATTATATGAATTACTAAGTGAGTAATGTAATTTTGATATTTTCAAGTAAATGGAATCATTTATCACAAAACGAAATAAGATTTATAATAAGGAATCGATCATATGAATGAAATAATCAATAGAATTAGAATCATTTAACTGGTTTAAATATTGGAAATGATTAGCTGTATGAAATTTCGAACCAAAAGTATCAGTATCAGTCAATCATTGATCGATTAGTGAAATGACTGAATGGTGACAGCCATCTTCATGTCAGTGTTCGTCATGTCAAAATGAGAGCATCGATCTCATACGTTCTTCACTTCACTTAGTTCCAAGCATCATTTAGCCTTAGCGTCGTTCTCTCTGCTCCTGTCCCCTTGCTCTACTCCCGAACTTCTCCTCATTTTATCACTCTTCCTGTCATCATAATCTATCAATATTATCACTCTCTATATACATCAGGTTAGAGGCAATGAATGCTTCAGAGCTTAATTGTACCGATAAACGAGAAGGCAATTATTGATAAAGTTTAAAAGGTGATTATATTTGATACATGCTGGCTAAATCTTGCCAAGATATGATAGATGATAATAAGGCGGGATACACTAGGTGGAGATTGGAAATAGAGCAAGGCGGGGTTCCCGAAGGGTTAAATTAGATAGGAGCTGGCTGTTGCTAGCTTGACGTATTAGTCTGATCGGTCTAGAGTGCTTCTAACGGTTGGCACCTGTTTCTAAATGGCTTTTTTCATTTTTTTTATATTATCATTTTTTGAAAAATATTGCTTACATTAGCGTAGCGTTTTTGACGATAAATTTCTTCATTCATTCTATTTCATTTCCATTTCCATTTCCATTTTGTTCCATTAAAATTTTATACCATTATGCTGCTTCTCTTTCCACATAAAATCGAAATTAATTGAAGTCTTGTCTTTTTTCTTTTTCTCTTTTATTAATTTGTTTTCTCATAATTTTCCGCATCTTTTTCTTTAACCATAGTGTTGATGCTTGACAAAGCATAGAGAGAGAGGGAGAGAGAGAGAAAGAGAGAGAGGGAGAAAGAAAAAAAGCAGGAAATCGATCCCGTTCGTGTTATTTCATTTGACATTTATTAATTATCACAGGAATGATAATAATAATCAGTAGACCGTAATAACAATAATATGCTGGCAATAATTAATTAACAGTAATTGTTATAATTATTATAACTATAGCGATGATTTAAAAAAAAAAAAAAAAAAAAAAAAAGCGCATAGCATTCACAAAGTTTCATTTGTTCAAAGGGGTGTGCATGATTAGTTATTTATAGGAATGATAAAAGTACAAAATTAAAATACATTTTCTTTCTTATATGCTAAAGTTTTCATTTGTTTCTTTATGCAGTAAAAACAAAAACAGGTTACGACACGAAATTGAATTTTTTTTTTTTGATTTGGAATTTTCGAAATTGTTATGACAAAAATTTCAACTAATCTTTGACCAAAGAAAAAAAAGAAACATAGCATTGATTAATAATAAATAATTACTTTCTGTTAATTACTTAATTGCTTTCTATTTATATATTTTCTCCCATAGATTTCTTTTACTCTCTATTTCTATTTGCTTAATTCTTTTCCAAAAGTAAAAAATATGATTGTCCACTATTTAAGCAGCATTTTCCGGAACTGTGTGATTCGCATGCCGGAACATGGATCATCCATATATACAAATGAAACAGTTGCATTTGTTTCTTCGGCTAAATTATTCGAGAAATTTGAAAAATGTATATTTTAATGATAAAAATCAATGTCGATTTGTATCAGGAATGGTCGATATGTATCAAGAATGTCTTTTTGGAAGTTCTATGTTTCCAGCATTATGGCTTTTTATCATTCTAAACATATAAATTTTGCAAGAAAGAAAAAGTAAAGAAAAATGAACTGTCATCAATATATTTCCTCTTGTTTTTCATCAAACACTGATTTTATTTCTGAGAAATTTCAAAATTAGCATTAAATATATTCACTCCACAATCAAATTCTCTTTTAAAATAAAATGCTTCCTTGACAATTTATATTTCCATTTGATTAAAAATAAATGACTCTTGTCCTTTCCTTTTTTGTCACCCTTTTTTCTCACTCTGTCGTAAATTTTGCAATTGCTAATAATATTAATTTCGAATTTTCCTTTTTACTGCTGTTGCTTATTTCAGTCCTAAAAATTTATCACCAAATTAAACTTTTTCAATATTTCACTTTTTAGAATTTTTAAGTTTCATACTTCAACTGTTAAGTTTTGCCATATCATTTTTCTGTCCTTTTTTTTTTTTCCTCAGTAAAATTAACTTTTCCTTCTCTTTATTTTTGTTTACTTGTCGAAGCACGATTCCTTTTAAAATATCATTTTCTCTATAGTGTAAATGAAATTTATCAAATTGTCACATGGATGAAAAGAGAAATATCATCGAAGCATTCGTTTCAAGTACTAAAAAAAAAAGAAAACCTTAATAATTCTTATTATCTTTCTCATGAGTTATCATATCACTGTATTGTTTTTACTAGTTACTTATTGTCCTTAACCATCATTATCATGATATGATTAGCTTTAACATTTACTCCTGACCTGTCATACATTTCTTAGAAATATTTTGAATCACGATTTTGCTTGGGCCTTTTTCTCTTCAATTTCTTTTCTATTTTGATTCTTAACAGTTGTTGATATATATAATCTTGGATATATATATATATATATATATATATATATATATATATATGTAGTTATCATATTGCATAACTTGCTGATTGTTCAAAATTATTCATTTCAAAATTTACTAATTTTAATCCAAAGGAAAAAAAAAAGCAAAAAATCAGCTCGATAATTTCCTTTATCAACCATCACCAAATAAATTATCAGGATTATCATTATTGTTTTCATTTTTTCCCCATCTTTTTTCTCTTTTGCAAATACTAAAAACATTTATTATCAATACAGTAATTATCACTATCACTGCTATTACAATAGAATTTAGAAATGTTTTCATATTCGATCTTCTTATAATTTTACATATTATTCATCATCTTTCCTGTCATTCTTTTTCCTTCTCATCTTTTATGGGCTAATTGTGGATATTATATTTTGCATTACCATATTTATGTTATTCATCATTTTTGACTATATCCTTATTTGTGATCTTTTTTATAGCCATGGTAAAATTCGTTTCGTTTTATAAATTTTTGATCGGAAAAAGTTTTGTTTTGAAAATAATGCCTACATTTTATCAATTGAAATGATGCCTTTAGTTTTCCGACAAAATTTTTTAATACAATGTCCTAAAAGCTCTTCTTTTCTCTCTCTCTCTCTTTCTTTCTTTCTCTCGCTCTTCCTGTCTCTCTCTTTTCTTTTCAGTCCGTTTCTCTTTTTTTTTTTTCCTTTTTTTTTCGTGAAAAAGTTTACGATGAGAGGGTGCATTTTTATTTTTTATTTCGTTCACTTGTATATCACCCTCTCACATGTTTAAAAATGATTTAGCTTGTTTCTTCATTTTTCTTAAATTTCAATTTCAGTGTAAGCTCCCTTCAAATCCTTTCCCCTTTATCTTCCTTATGATCCATTTTACAAGAATTTTTACTTAAAAAAAAAAAAAAAAAAAAAATGGAAAATCTAAAAGCAACAAGTTAGACTATACTAGCTGCAGTTCAATAATCGATATTGATTATGGATTTTAGGCTTTCCATTTTTGGTTCCTTGAAAAGAAGGTGAAGAAAAAAAAATGTTGTTATTTATCCTGGAGAAAAAAATTTTCCTTTTCAAGAATTAACATGATGCGTAATTCGAATGACAGTTATAATTACTTAAAATACAAATTTTGCTTGTAAAATTGTAAAAATTTTGACGAAATAATATATAGTATTTCCAAAAATAACTAAATTTAATCATTGATCTCGGCATAAGTAGTTCAAAAAGTTATGCAACAATTTAGAAAAGTGCATAAGGAAATGTTGTTTATTTCTGATAATGCTACTACGTTATTATTTTTTTTTATTTTCATGTATTTTTAAAATAATTTTTGAGATTATAACCAAGATTAAAAGCTAACAACATATGTGCCATTTATTGAGATGCCAAATTATTACTTATCACTAAAACATCATTTGTCTAGGCAGCAAGAAAGAAAAAAAAAAACGAGATAATTTGTAAGAATTTTGTAAATGCAATAAATAATAACAAGGCATGTTTAATTTCTCGTAAATAGACTTTAATTTCTTGTAAACATCGAATTGCATAGATGTTAAGTTTTTTTTTGAAACTTGAGATTCTGCTTAGCTTGTACTCGAGCAATATACGTCGAAAGTCGTACAGAAGCTCTCTTTTCTCTTCATTTCACATCTTACTACTGTTTTATATTTTGTCATTTTATTTAAAACTGATAAATTCTCATTATAGCCTATCTAAAATTATAACTTCTTTTCATTAAATTCTGATTAGTTCTATGTTGAAAAATTTTACTCATTTGATTAATCCAAATAGAATCACATTCATTTTTCCACAATTTACGATAAATTTCCTCTTGCATTTTATTCTTGATTTAGGAATTATTTAAAAACAATTACTATCATTACTGGAACTATAGCTTATCATATAAATTATATGCTTTTGCTATTGGCACCATTTTTGTGGTTTAAATTATAAAAATAATAGAATAATTTAAACTATGTGGATAATTTTAATCCGAAAATTGAATTTTGATTTTTATAACCTAATTGTATCACAGGGGTACTTGATGTATTTTTTTTTTTTTTTTTAATTTACAAGATATTACGATGCCAGTAGTCATAAGATTGAATTCCCCATTGTTCGAAATTAAAATTTTTTATGGTTTTTATGTCATTTTATTGTGCTTTTGAAGTCATAAAGTAAAGTGAGCATGAAATTACTAAACAAATAAAATAATTGAGAATTGTTTTCACTTCTCGTTTCTTGCACAATCATTCAGTTAAGAGAAATTCAAACGATTTTATCATGGAAGCCTTTGCCTTATTGAATTCCGATTTCTATTTTCGAACAAAAAAAAAAAAAAAAGGTAGTAAAAAATTCTTGGCAAATATTCGGAAGATAAAAGGCATTATGTTAACGAGGTTAGACATTTTAGGAAATTCGAATCAAAAATTTAAAATACAAAACAAAAGAAAAAGAAGAAACTTCAATTCAAATTTAACAAAAGGAATTGGAAATTTTGGGAATTTTTGGAAAATAAAATAAAATTAGATTGAAAGAAATAGCTACATAAAATGATTCAAGTTTTATTTTGATAAGCAAATATGCTAACGAAGACGAATGGTTGTAAATTTTTGATAATTTTTTTGATTTAACTATTCGTTCTTCGGCTTTATTTCCATTGTCATTCGAATGAAAATACATAGAAAAAGCGAAACCGGCTAGGTGAGCAGTAGTTCGAGATACAAATGACTTCAAACTTTTTTTTTTTTTCAAATATAAACAATTTCAAAATTTCTATCACATTTTAACACCACAATTTTAAATTTCATTATCACTGGTAAAACGCTCTTTTTCCTCGCCCTCTCTCTCCCTCTCTCCCTCTCTCTCTCTCCCTCTCTCTCTCTCTCTCTGTCCCTCCCCCTCTCTCTCGTGCAACTTAATTTTCAAATTGTCGTAAAAAGCTTTTCATATTTGGACAGATGTCAATAGGACAATTCAATTGTAATTTTATTATTTTTGCATTTCGGCAAAGATTTCTTCATTTCATTTCATTTATCTTTTTTTTTTTTTTTTTTTTTCTTCACAGCACTATCAATATTGTTTTCCCTTTTTATTTCTTCATTTCGTTTATTTATTTATTTATTCTTTAAAAAAAAATAATTAAATTTTTACTTTTTCATTAAGGAAAAAAAAAAGTAATTTATAATCATCAATTCTGACAAGAAAAGCAATGCTGAATCTTGCTTTTCATCCTATTTTCTTTCATTATCGATAAGAATTATTGAAATTATATCATTATACTTTTGAAATATTTCACTTTCCGGCTGCGGCTTGATTCCTTCATTTTCATAGCACTTACAGAATGATACAATTGTAACAAAGGTTTTAGAATTGAATTATATAGTTCCTTAATTCCTATTAAGCTCCGAGACGAACATTCATTTCGTTTCCGGATTCCAAATAGTCAATAATGGGAGCTGTCATTCAGGAGTTTGTATTGTTTGGAATTGCTTTTTTTGTTGGGATCATAAGGTGTTGGAACAATTTTTTGCCGGATCACACTGAAATTAAAAAAAAAAAAAAAAAAAAAAAAAAACATGATCTTCATTGACATATATGTTACTTGCATCCTAATAAGAAAGAAAATTTAAATCATAAAAACGAAACTTTTATATATCATTTTGTACATTGCCAATTTAAATGTTTAACCCGGAATTATATTTCAATTATTTAGTAAACAAATCTATGATCAGTCTTATAAAGTCACCGAAGGAAAAAGTTTGAAGCGGGATAAAGTAGGGAAATTAAGTAAGCAATCAAGGTTAGATAAGTGTTTTGGCCTGGATGATATTAGTTATGATAGGGTTAAGGAGGATAGAATGAAATAGGAATTAATTTACATTGGAATTTTATCGTAGGATTAAGAATTTTCGGACTCTTCTCGAGAATTTCTTCAACAATTTGGATTATGGAAAATAGAGGAAGACTTCAGCTAAAAAAGTCAATTAGCTGTGAAATTTTCAGTTGCTTTAAATTGGGTTTCTTTTAAAACAGATTTTGCATTCTTACATTTAATTTTATAAATTTATTAGAAGAGACTTAGTAAAAAAGGATTTTGAGAATTTTGTTGACTTTTACCATTATCTGAGAAGAGAATAATTATAAATATAACATCGTTGCAGCAGTAATTAGAGAAAAGTAACTGCAATTAAAAATATTATGCGATAAATTGGGGCAGTTTAGCTTTTAATTAATGGCTTTTTCAAATTGCCGTCAATAGAATAAGCCTAACGTTTTATGATATTTCCTACATTTCAATCGTAATATTATTATAAAATTGCTTGTTTATCCTTTCATTCTCTCATCGGAGGTCATTTCAACGTAAAATGAGTGGAAATTCTTCCTCTTCACTTTGCACCTCTTCTTGTCACCCTCACGTCATCCCACGTATCCCGTTTGTCACCTCTTCTCTCTCATCCCCCCTCCTCCCTCCAATCACTTGTTCATTGCTCCAGTTCTATGATTTCTTCCTGTCATCCCTTTGTCACAGCACCATTTTTACTATATATATGTATGTGTGTGTGACCAACTTTTTTTTTTTTTTAAAAAAATTCCAAACTGTATTTATCAAATTTTTATAAGGTAAATTTATGACTAGAAACGTATAGAGGTAGGAAAATTTATAAATTCGGAAGGTTTTAGAAATTCTTAGAAGATATATCGTGTATTATCAAAATGAAATTTGAGAGATTTGAAAGCATCGTGAAAATTTTGTCAATGTTTAAACTATGCAGAAAGTTTAATCGCTTGATATCGTTTAGTCTTTTCTGGAAATATAGGTAAGCGATGTAGCTAGATAGATAGTCAGATATTTTCTTATGAGGTTCATTGTATTTTCATTTTCATGTTATCCAGAAAAGCGAATTGTTAACAATTTAAAACAAAGTTTAGATTTTAATTTTACTTTTAACAAATATTTTACAAATATTTAATGTGTTTTACATTGCATAACAATAATATTACTACCATTTTAACATTCGAGAAACTTTTTGTTGACCGTTAAAATGATTGTAATGATGTTATTATGGTGCAAGACACCTGTTACAATATCAGGTGAAAAATTGCCTAGCAAAATAATATTTACTCTTTTTTTTTTTCCTTTTTGTCGTTGTTCAATTTTAAACATCATGAAAAAAAGAACAACAAAAAACAAAAAAAAAAAACGATGAAAAAATTAGCTTTAAAATTATTAGCCATAATTCAATGCATTTTAATACCTTTTTAACTATTAATTATCAAATTTCACTATAAACAAAACTTTTTTTTTTTAACTTTCTTAAACAATAACATATTATCAAAAAAAAAGAAAGAACGTAACGAAAGGTGAAAATATGTGTATGTTAAATTCATTTTTTTTTTTTTTCTGAATTATTCTTAGAATAATAATATGTTTAAAAAAAAAAGAAATTGTTTCAGGATTTTATGTGAAGTCGTGAATGATAATATCAATAATACACGAGAAAGATGAAATGAATAAAAACAGATTTACTGGAAAATTGATGCAGTTAAGCATTGCTCACAAAGAATAAATTTACACATATCAATTAATTCATCAAATTTACTAGCAAATAAACAGCACAATACGGCACATTCCAATAGTCCTCTATTATACATTCATATAATTCAACGAAGACAGCGAAGATAATCTGTCTGCTGCTTTTGATAATTTTTAGTCAATCACTACAAGTGCTGTATTTTCTGCAAATTACTGATTCAGAAAGATAAAAAGAAAGGAAAGAAAAAAAAAAAAAAAAAAAAAAAAAAAAGGAAATTGATAAATTAAAGAATGAAATTCTTACTTATTACTGCTAACGTTGGATCATTATTTGAAGAGGTTAGAGGTTATTTATTATACATACGATATTATAGATTCATTGTTTTTTTCTTTTTTTAAATTATTATTGCATTATTAATTTCGTTAACTAATATGAGATTTTCTGACCATTTTGAGTTAAGTAATTAAATTGAAGAAAAATAAAAAGGATATTAATCAGGAAGAGAAAAAAAATTTTGTTAATTTAATTAATTTATTTTTAGTCATGTCGAATACATAATGCCTGGCTGGCAACTTTTACACAGGTAAGATTTATTTTACTACCAAACAGGAGAATATGCTATTGAATTTGTCTTTCTAAACTTAAAATTTAGGAAAAGATAATTGAATTCATAGAAATTATTTCCTAATTGATCTGAACTACGAATGTTCGTAGCTTTTTTGTTTTCGCTAAAATTATTTGCTTTGGGAACCAAAAACAAAGAATTTGTAATAAATGTTGTTTTCTGAGGAATGAAAAAAAATAGAAGAAATAAAATTCTATCTTTCTAAAGAAACGCATACTGTTTTTACAATAATTTTGCAAAATAAAAATTAAAGAAAAAGAACAAAAGGGAGAAATAATATATTAATTAATTAATTCACTGAAATCTGCAGTGAATGCAATTTTACTATTAGAAACCAAAATAAAAAAAAAAAAGACGAAAAAGAAAAATTTTTGAATTCAAAAACTCTAAATTTAAATTTCATTAGGCATCATTTTCTCTTTTCTTTTTTTTTTTTTTTTCTTTTTTGAATCCAGTGGTATATTGAATATGTTTAAAATAAAGAAAATATCATAAAATTAATTGTGGCCTATTTATTAAAAGGTTAAATTTTCTTTTTTTATTTAAAATTATATATGGCAAAATTTGTTACGCTTTATAAAACTTACATTTTGCCAAATAAATATCATGAAGTTATTTTTTAAAGTAATGAAAAAAAAAAAAAAAAAAAAAAGAATTTCCAAACTTAGAAACATTCGTCAACAAAAATTGCAAAGTTATTGATTTTAAAATTTCAGGTTGTCAAAGAAAGTAATGCGCATTTCATTGCAATACATATGCAAGAAGTTGGGGGGAAAAATTTTGAAGAATGCATCGGTCAAGTGGCACCTTTTTTGAATCAAGTAGCAGGTAGCATGCATGAAATGGGTTACTCAACGGGTCGTGCTTATCTCGATCTAGAATTTGATTTACCTGAAAGTTATAATGTATGATTTCTTTCTTGTTTTTAACATAGATTTCCAAATTATTCCATTTTATGTAATGATTAAAACAAATGAAAATTTGAAATTCCAGGCTTTATGTTTTGAAATAATTTTAATGAAAAATTGGATAATAAAACAGTTTTGCTGTTTTACAGGCACTTGGCTCGCTATTTTTCATTAAAGATGTGACATTACCACGAATACGACAGTATGATTTTATGACAAAGCAATTTGTTAAATTGGAAAAAGTTTTTGAATCATATGATCGTGGTTTGCTGAAATGTCGAATGTTACGTAAAGCCAAATTTCCAAAAGATTTTTGGCCAACTGTTAAATGGGGCCGGAAAGGATATATGCATTGTCGTTTTTGTATAGACCAAACGTTAGTTTATTTATGCATAATTTGTTAAGAAATAGTGATCATAATTTGATTTAGCTGATTATAATCAGTTTATTTCGTGACAGGACTGTAATTTTTCAATGAAATCAATTTCGCCTAGTCTCTGAAGCATATTGAGAACTGTTAATTTGATAGGCTAAGAAAGGTTAAATAAATTATGCCACTAATTTGGCGAAAAATGAAATAATTAAATATTAAATCTTAAACATTCCTTTCCAAAATTGTTCAACAGGTAATAATTTCAGTGTGTTCGATTTTGTCAATGTACATCTGTTCCACGATGAATCTAACATTGCCCTCATACATGAGGTTTTTTTTCATTAACTTATTTGTATACGTGAAAGTATAACTCTCGAAAAAATGCAATATGTGATTCAAAATAACTCTTACCGCAAATTGACAATTGATAAAGGGTGAGATTTTTGAAATTCAATCATGGATGGGACTATTAAAGTGCTACAATATCTTTATCAGTAGCATTATTTTAATGATATAAATAAATTTCACTATAAATGGCTTGCAATATTTATAAATATTGATACAAGATCATATCGAGCTGTGCTCTTAAAGCACAATGAAATAAAATATTAAATTAAGTCATTTAATATTTAATTTTTTTTTTTTTTTTGTTTCGGATTTTTTTTTTTTTGGTCATTTTATCCAAGCATCATAAAAGTAATGGAAATATCAAATTTTTCAGAACCCCACACTTTATAGTGAAAACCGTAAACGGGCTTTAAATTTCGTTTTGAACGAACTGAAACGGGCCAATGACGATGAAAATCATTCATATCCACTTTTTTTATTTGGTGATTTAAATTTCCGTCTTGATTTGCAGTCATTTTTGAATGTAAGATTAATCCACATTTTCTTTTTAATCACTAAAATTCGTTGTTTAGTTTATTTTGCAACTAATTAAAGTCAAAAACAGGCTGCCGAAATTTGAATTCGTATCATAGACTGCTACAGTATTTCAAATATAATTTTTGACCTAAGTCATTTAGAAATTTCTGGTCTTCAGTTTTGCTTATTAAAAAAAAAAAAAAAAGTCACCTATAGAATCTTGCCAAGAAATCATTCTTGCGAATAAGTTTTGTTAAGTTTTCATGAATTTACGGGATTTCATTTTCAGACCTTTTGAATATTTTAGAATTTTTGTGGGGAATTTTGTTTGAGAAAGAAAGTAGCGTTCCGAATTCTCTGTTTGATAAGATGTAGAATTTTTTTGACAAAGAGTGAAGAAGAAATGCTCTTCCGGAATCTCATTGTAGCGTATAACGGATGATACTGACTTACGTGAAGATTCAACGGAATCCACTCAGTCAAGCATCTGCAGCACCGATGGATATGGAAATTTGTTAACGGCTGGTTCGCCGCAAATGAATGAGCTTAAACCAATGAGCGACTTTAGAAGAACTGTATCGGCTATTGAATTCCGACGATCACCCGATAATTTCACAGGCGATATTCCATCCAGGTAAGTTAAAGGTATGAAGATTTATTTACAATTAATTCATGTTTTATTTCACATGTCCTCGAAATTAATTATGACTTATTAGTTAAAAAGATAAAAAAGGTATTGGTGAAATTGCTGTAACATTGTTAATTTCATATCACATAATGAATACTAAATTATCCTATATTCAATTGATAGCTTGATTATATCATAGCTTTTAATTAATTCTGTTATAGCAGTTTGCACTTTAATTATATTATGTATAGATATATTGCTTGAAATTGTCTCTGCACGACAAAATTCACGGAGAAATCAATTTATATTACAGTTTAGAACAGAATTTATCACTGTCCAGTTCTGTAATATTTTGCATTGGATGTTTCGAGTTTAGAACTTCAATTAAGCTCTTAGCAATTTAATTTATTTAGTTGTGTTCTTCGAATTGAAAAGAAACTTTTTGACTATTCCAATCATAAACGATTACTAAATGAATGGCAAGGGTATTTGGAAGATGATCGAGAAGTGCATAATTTCCCATACCTACACGAACTTAGCATCAATTTTCCGCCCACGTATGTTCAACTAAGTAATTTTAATTATTTAAAATTTTACTAAAAAAATTTTGACCATAATTTAAGAAACTTGATTGTAACGTTTCTTTTATTAAATTGAACTTTTTTCATTCATTCTTTTCACTAAGATAAAATTATGTATATCTTATCTAGCTTATATTTGTACGCTCACTTACTTCTAGCAAATTTGGAAAGAATTTGTTCTCGCCTATAATTAATTGTTATAATTTTAAGTTTTACAGGTATCCGTGGAGTGAGAATCCGGATGAATCAGAATCCCTGATGAAGACACGTGCACCGGCATGGTGTGATCGTGTACTGATGAATGCTCGAGCATTAGAAATAGTTAAACGCGATAAATTTGCCAAATATGATAGTTTTGGAAAAGATGTATGCATGGGTGACCATAAGGTTAAGTTTTACTTTGCTTTTTTTAAATCTATATTTTCAACTTCATATGATTTAGACGTTTTCTGTTTCAAACATCACATATTGCGAAGGAAGATATGATTAGAAAAACTTAAATTTTCATTTAGAAATTCCTTCTGTATAAGCTGATAAGTTTCTGTTGAAATTGTTAGTTGATGTAGCGTTAATTTTACAGCCAGTGATGTTATCATTCAGCATGAATCTATAGAAGAATATCAACAATTACTATGATATTGTGTACATTTTGAAGATGATTAGCAAGGTTTATTTCATGTTGTCGATCATTAATTACCAGTATTATCACCTCATAATAAACTTTTGTGATCTTTTTTTTTCATTTTTTACTCAAGCTAGTATAAAATGGAATTTTCGACCTTTCTTTTCTGGATTTGTCTCATTTGGATTTCTAATTAAAGATTACGAAACTCAAATTTATCTTCATGTAAGTGCAAGTAATTAGTTTTGCTTTCTTTTATGAGTGCACAATTAAAATTTATAAGTTGTCAATGGAACAAATAAACACTTCCTGATTTTTACTTTTTCATACAATTGTCATATCTTTTAACGTCGCTTATTTGTTTTCTACAGCACTCTGCGGTAATTATTACCCGAGGCAAACCGGTCTTTAGAAATATAAGCCTACAAGTGATACTAGTTATAATACTAAAATAGTATGATGTGCTTTTTTTTTCTCACTAAATTTTTGTTCCCATATTGGCATCATTTCATTTTATGGCATTCGCAGAATTTTTCTTTTTGTTTCACTCTGTTTTTTTACAATTATTTTAGTTTTAAATACTGCATTATTCTAATTATTGTATCCAAATTTTACCATTTACACCTGTGTCTTCCGGGTAGGCATTAAATTGATTATCAAATATCATTTGACAGATAAATGTTGGCAGAATTCTTGCTTTTGTAAAAATTCATCAAAATGAAATTGAAATGAACTACTTCATTTTTCTACATTTGCAAATTGAATATTGGCAGTAAAGGCAGTAAAATATTCAAATCTTGTAGTTATGAAAAAAAAAAAAAAAAAAGAAATTCCTTCTTTTTAATTGATATCAGTACGATGTAACAAAGCAAATGACATTTCAAACATTTTCTTCTAGAATGAATTTCTTTGCAAATTAGTCTAGTTCATTTTTTGTTCAATGTAAAAAAAAAGAGGACGCAAATTTTTTTTCAAATTAACTGAATCATCATTCTTCAAATAAGTGACTTAATAATCTTTCCGACACTGAAATTTGCTGCAAAGATAAAAGTTGTTCAAATTGAAATTCAGAATTTTGGAAAAAAGAGCCGAAAAGTTGAACAGCCTAATTTCAAACATTATTAAAATTGGAATTTTTCATGTGTATTAAATTTTGCTTACCAATGCTTTCTTTTTTTCACACCTATCTGCATTTCAAATATTTAAATTAATGACCTTTCTTCTTTCTGTAATTTGACAATTTAATGATTTTATGGATCTACAAAATATCCCAACACTGGATACTGAAAATCTAAAAAAAAAAAAATGAAAAAATTTAAAGATTTTTTTTCCTGATTTTATTGTGACATTTACAAATGTAACATTTTGAAATATAAACCGATGAATTAACAGTTGCCAAATAAGCAAGCATGGTTAAGTTTCATTGTTCAAATAAGCATCTTCAAGTATTTCATAAACAATTTACAATTTTATTGAAAAAGCTTACTCCCTATCAATCGTTCTTTCTTTTTCCCGCAGTCTTCTTCTTTCAATCCCATCTCCGCTATGAAATTTTACAGAAATTTAAAGAAACTTTTATTTCCATAAATAACAAACAATATAATGAATTTTTGTAAAATTTTCTTTACTTTTTTCCCCCTTTCTCTCTCTCCCTCTCTCTCTCTCTCTCTCTCTCTCTCTCTTCCCCTCATATATATCCCCTTTTTCTCTCATCGATATCGTTTCACCATTGTCAGTACTCAAAAACTACTCGAATTAGTAATCAACAATTTCTGACTAACGGTCCGTCAGCTTTTTGATGTGTGAGAACCGGAAACTGTTTAAAAAATTGTCCGTACTCACGGCGGTGTCTGTGCCGATTGAATGTCGCCGACATGATTACATATTGTTTATTGTTGTTAATATGAAAGCAACAACAGCAAAAACAATAATAATAATTATTGTAATTATGGCGACAATGAGAATGAAGTTAATTGATTAATTCTATTTCTAAAATTAATTTTAGGTAAATTTTCACACAAATAAAACTGAAGGAACTAGGTAACAATAGCAAAAAATGACCATAATAAAAATCGGAAATCTAAATTTAATTGAAATCAATCTCAATACATTTCAATCTTTTATAATTTTTTTTTTTTTTCTCTTGCTTCTGTCTTTTTTGTTTGACTGCAAGTAAATTTCTTCCAAACATTAACTTTTCACTCTTGCATTAGAGTCTATATGAGCAAATTTGCCTCAGAAATTCCAATAAGGTCTATTCTTTGCTGATTTTAACCTCATTTCTTCTTTTTCCCTTCACTTTTATCCTTTTTCTAATCTACTCCTAATGTTTTCTTTTCTTTCAATTCTTTAACTATTAATGAATTTCAAAATATAAATTTAAAAAAAAAAAAAAAACACAAAACACTAATTCCTTTCCTTCTTCTTTTTTTTTTTTATTTTCCCATTTTTTTTTTCTTCCTTTTTTAATTGCTAATATTACAAAGGATGAAATTATCATTATCACTTTTATCATTATCATTATTATCACTGTTATTACCATTGTCATTATTATTATTATTATTATTATTATTATTATTATTACTATTATATTATAATATTATTATTAATTATTATAATACCATAAAAAGAATTACGAATCATCTGGTATCTATCTTCCTATCCGGAGGAGATGATGATGCCATATGTGAAGCGAAACGACCAAAAAATGTTTCCGTCTAAAAATTTTTCCGTATCCATTCATCACGTATCACTCATACGTCTTCTAGATTTGCATATTTTTGATTTATATTATCACTAATTATTATGATATTTTCCATCCTTCTTCATCATCCTCCTCTTCTTGTTCATTTGCTTTATTGTTTGCAATTCAACACACCGAAATGTATCATTTATCACAATCAGCAATCATTTCTCATTATTCAGCTTCCTTTTTTTCTTACTTTTCTTTTTTTCTTTTTATCCCTCTTCTGCTTCCTCCATCATCATTCTTGCATCTCACTGCTGTCAACTATCATTTATCATTCTGATTTTGTAGCTTATCAGTTATCACATCTCCGATGATAAGCTTTTCCGACACTTACAAAAAAGTATGATGGTATTTTTTTCTTATTTTTATTTTTATTTTTTTTGGTAATAAGCTTGTTAAACACAAGTGATCTGCTAAAAATTGAATATTTTACGTTACATCGTATCTTCAGAATTTAAAAAATTTGATACACTATTCTGTGCTGTCATTAAATTAAAACTTCAGAGGCAATCGCAAGATTTGTTGAAAAGTATGAAGTAACTTTCGGTTTTATTATTCATTTGAAAATTTTAACGGAAAGGTGCGTAAGAAAATTAATTACATATAAATGATATATTATTAAATTGTATGGAATGTTTGAAGCCATTCTAACATTCAGTAGGTTATAAGAAGATGTCAACATTACGTGAGCCGATTATCGTTTCAAATTTACTGCTTGTCATCCAATTTCGACATCGAATAAGAGTATGACATCCGCCAGTTGATACGCTTCAAGGACATCAACCGATGAGATACCTTAATTTTCCAATAAAAATTACTTTTTGTTTTGTGTTCGTTGCATTATATAATATTCAATAAGTAATTCTTTTTTTCATAACACACAAGAATGCTAATTACTATCACCTAATTTCATTAAGCCTTTCATTATCATACTTATCTTTTGACAACTGCAATTTGCCACTGATAATTTTAATTTATATTTTTGCTTCCAATACTAGTGATGAATTAAAAATGGCTTCTCATATGTATTATAAAAATTAAGAAGGATAACTACTCATCATTTCCTGACTTCTATTATGCTACTATCAACACCTATGATGATATGTTAGTGATTAATAAATATTAATTATACTAAAAAAAAAAGAAAAAACAGTTGAAACCATTTACAATTTGTTGTAGAAAATTGAAAAAGTCTTATAACGTATAAGCTGCTTTTCGCATTTTAATTAAAATTGCAAGAAACATGAGAAGACGGTAAGAATCCGTGTGGAAGCACTTTGTATCAATGGATGGAAATTTCTTTTTTGAGAAATTTTTCGAAATTTAAAATAATTACAAATTTCTGCAAAAAGAAAAAGATGAAACAAAAGAAATTCCAACTATTATGAAAATATAGTTTGCATGAAAGGTAAAATATCTATCTCATCGTCTATTAGATAGTTTAAAAAAAAAAAAAAAAAGTGACAGAAAAGAAAAAACTGAAACAAAAATTATAAACCAAATTGATCAATACTAAAAGGTTGGGGAAAAAATTGAAAAAATAAAATAATCATATAATCATGATAACATTATCATCTATTCCCTTTCTACAAAAATAAGTAGCAAAAATGTTTGCGATGTCCGATATGTTCCAAGCAAAAATTGCGACAAGACCAAAAAATGTTATGTTTATCGAGCTGAATGATACGAAAATTGTACAACTTCCGGTCCATCCAGATAAATAGAATGCTGGGAATCCTCATGTTTTATTTCCTTCCCAAAATTAGCAAATGATTGGGATATTACTTGCCGAAAACGTCAAAACTTTTACCAATATTGATGACAACTAAGAAAGCGATTAAAATTTTATCAAATAAAATTGTAAATTTCTGTTTTTATAATCTTTTTTTCCTTATCGGTTTAATTTTATTCACTTACTTTTTTTTCTGTTGAAAATATTTTCGATCGCTTATTAGTTAACCAATACGTTAAATTTTTTATAAAAGTTTTAAATGATAATGTTTGCTTTTTTTCTTTTGTAAATTTCAGATTTCGAATTTTTAAAATTCATCATCAGTCAATTAAGTGTCATCATTCCTTTTTTTTTTTTTTTTGGTATTTCATTTCTGATAAAACCAGCTGGTATTATTTCAAAATATTCTCCTCATTTTCCACCTCTTGAAAGGTAATAATTCTAATTTGATAGATTAAAGAATTGTAGTTGTAATTCTACAAATAATTTAATTAATCAGTATGCTATACTAGATGATAAAATCATAAATCAATTATGAATATCGCTACACAAACCAAGAAACAAGAGATATTTAATAGTTTTAGCAATTCCAAATAGCTAAAAAAAATTTTTACACGTTTCAGAATTTTATTTCTGCTTTCTTTAATAAATGTTCCTATTTGAAATTGCATATAAATATTTTTAGAGATTTTTATAGTATGTTTGTAATTTTAATTAAGTTTTCAATAAGCCTTCTATACCTTCGCTTATAATTATGACATTGAATTACTTCTTAAAATGTCTCCTTTTTTTTTTTTTTTTTTTTTTGTTTTGTAAAAAATATCATTTCAATTCTTATCAGTGACTTACTATTTACAAATGAAAAAAATGCTTGTTTGTTTTTTTGTTTTTTTTTCTGTAACAAGTCAAACTGAAAAATGTGGAAAAAAAAACGAAGAAAAAGAAGAAATATATGTAATTAAGTATAAATATAAATATAGTGAAAATTTTACTGATAAGTTGCTAAATTTTTATTAAGAATTTAATGTTTAGCATTTTATAATTCGTCATTCATCATTCATTTTTCATTTCCTTTTCCTTTTTTTTTTCTTTCTTTTTTGTTTCTTTGGTAATGAATCTATCTAAACGTTCGGATATCGATCAATCTTTCTCGATAGAAGGGATAATCATTGATGATAAATCTATTTTTATAAATTATAATTGTTAACCATTCAACTATTACGATTAAATTATTGATGAGTGAAATTGCTAGTAGTATGAAATAAATTCACCGTATCCATACTTTTCTATCAGTGAAATTAATTTGTCAGTTTCAGTAGCCACAATAAATATCTTAACTGCTATCATTTTTCAAGTTTATTTCCACAAGCAAAACTTGGCAAAGTTTTTCTTTTCTTTTTTTTTCCTTTTTTTTTGGCATTACATTTAACGACAACTCTTTAAAACATATTTCATTTTTGGCTTTTTTTTTTTCCTAATATTAAGAATTTGTAATGGACGTACCATAAAGGAATGCTTACTTTTGCACAGCTGCATGCTGCATTCAGTTTTGAATATTCATTTTGATTCTTCTTTTTCATTGCTAGCTAGCTAAAATTGTTAACAAAATAAGAAATTTTAATTTTAAATTACGATAAGATCATATACAAAAAAAAAAAAAAAGATCAAAATATCATAAAGTTAAACTCGTTACACTGTATAATGTATAATACTAAAAATTTATTCCTTTCATTTTAATCATATGACACCTTAAAATTTCTAAATTGCTGACAATTTTAGCTGAATACATTTTTAGTAATATCTGATATATAATGGAATTGATAAATAATTTGCTGAACAAGTAAATTAAAGGAGAAATGGAAGAAGTAATATATATATTTACAGTAGGGTAAAGAAATTTTCTATCTCATTTTAGATAGGGTAAGAGGGCAAAATTTGGTGCTTTCATAATTTATGATAAATTTTAATAATTTTATAAAAGTTTTTCTTTTTAATTTAATGTATTCGATTTCAATCATAACAATAAATATGTATATTTTTTCGTCTCCCTCATATAGCGTTTGGTATTTCAGTGAGTTAACGAACATTTTTTTATTACTAAAATTATTAATTACTTCATTTTTTCAAAACATTTCCTGATAATTCACGAAGCTCTCTTTTTTCTATTTTTTAATTTTATGTGATAAATATTTACAATACATTTTGCTGCCTTACCTTCTGCAAATTCGTTCAAATTATTTTCAACACTCATAATGATTGTAGAATGTTTTATAATAATTAAAGTAGTGAGAAATTTTTAACCTGAAATTTGGTTAAACGAAAGTTTGGTTATTTTTTTCTTAAATCAAAATAGAAATGAAATGATATTGAAATCAGGGTGATGTTATATATAACTTCAAGGGTTCAAAGAACTTCTTCCATACCGTTGAACGAATTTAAATTACATTTTTTGAAAATTTAAAAACTATATTATGCCACTTCAAATATTTGTAAGAACAAATTTAAAGTTTATTCTAAAGATTTAAAAAAAAAACCAACTATTAAACTTCCAATTCTGTAAATTGAATTTACTGATTTCTGAAAATTTTTTCCCACTGTCGAAGCAATTTAACTGCTAGTCGGTAGAATAATTAATTTATAAGGCAAAGAAAAATTTAAGTTTAGTTATGAGGCCTAGAAAAGTGTAGCTTCCTTGCAACAGAACTCTTTGTGCACACTGATTAAAGTTCGTTAAATAGATGGCTTATCATTAGATCAGATGTTTAAGGTATCAATCTAATTTGAATTGATTTATTTTTGTTGATGTCGGTTCATTTGCTTGATTACCAGATATAGTAGCATCCAACTATTTATTACATTATGCTATGATGAAGTGATCAAACTCATTAAGCTTGATGAGTAATAATATTTAATAAATTTTGCAGAAATTCCAACATTTCACTTATCATTCATGTGTTGTTCGAATTCAGCTTATTATTGAAGTAATTTTTTGTTAAGTAATAATTTTATTTTTTTTAAATTAAAAAAAAAAAAAATAATACACTGTTGCTTTCAAATGACGCCAAGAAAAAACAATCATGTGAGTAAATAAGTTCATCGCTTCGTAAACGAAATGCTTAAGTATATATTAAAAAAATGCATATACATATTTGATTAATAATAATAGTAGCCTACATATATATAAAGCTTAGGTGTTAACAATAAGTAAACATTGGTAGATTAATATAAACAATGCTAACAAATATATAAAATACATACAGATACAATAAATTAATATGTATCTATATATATATATATATATATATATATATATATATATATTCATCTAAGACATATATATATGAGATGAAGTTTTCTTACCCATATAATTTACGCTTCATTGTTAAGTACATCGATTATACTTTTACTAATTACATTTACATGTGATCGCATTTTATCGGTAAATGAATAATAAGTAAAAAAATTTTGTATAATATTGTATGCGTTATTTAAGTTACATCTCGATGTGAACGTTAATCATATATATATATATATATCTCAGCGGCACATAGATGGATTAAGAAATATAAATAAATAGATACATGAATTTACAAATATAGATGAATAAATATAATATATGTTTGAATAAATATAAATTTACTATGGTTGCAATAAATACGTATTGTATATATCAATAAATATAAATATAAATGTATTGCAGAAATGAATTAGTGGATAAATATTAATGTATTGAACATAGAAATTGATAAATACGTATACTAATTAAAAAATATGTTAATGGGTAGGAGTATGGGCATGGTTATGAGTATGGGTATGGGTACGGGTATGAGTACGCATATGAATTACATGGGCATGTACCGGAAGTGTTCACGGTCATCATATGGCTGTTTCATCTAAAACTGTCATTTCTTCACAAACGCCCACTCATTCTTCATTCATAATAATTTCACTTCTTTTTTTTTTTTTTTTTTTCTTGATTCCCGAATTTGCCAATTCCATTTGTCCTAGGAAATGATCATTATTGCATCTATTTGTAACGTTTTTTTTTTTTCCCCCCCCCCCCTCATCTTCTCTCGTTTCTATTCTTTCTCATTTGCGACATTTTTGCGACATCGTTGCTTGTTTATTTACAATTATCAACATTTTTCGAGTTAATTTTTTGCTTATTTATATTTTATCATCCTTTCTTTTGGAGTTGAAAATTTCAAATTGCGTACTAATCGATAACAGAAATGAATATAGTTATCGAAATAACCAATTATTCTAGTGTAGCAATTTTTGCAACTTGAATGAGCACAGAAATATTAAATAATAAGCCAAATGATTTTGCTACATTTATAGAGGACTATTTTTATAAAATTATTCATATATTTTAATTTTATTTGGAATAAATTATCTTCTGAAACTTATTATTAAAAGTTGCAGTGATATTTGCATCAGCTAGGTAAGTTTAATGAAATTTATTACACCATCTAGTGATATTTTTGTTATTTCTTAACTTTCATTTGAAAAGGCAAGTTTAAAACTTTTATTAAATAACGGCTGTCTTCAGTTTTTTTTTTCTTTTCTTTTCTTTTTTTTTTTTTTTACAAGTTTTGCAGTTCCATCGTCTTGCCACCTGTTCAAATAAACAGTTTACCGAGTCATCTCGAGAGAAAAGTGTTTTTATTTGGACTATTATTTTTTTGATTTTGTGCTGCTCAATCTCAAACTTATAATTATTGCACTGAAATATTGAGCAAAAATTTTCTGCCAAAACTTTTTAATTCATATACCAATCTGAGATTAAGAAAAAAAATTCGTTTCAGTTGTTTTTCAAATTACTGCATTTTCCTTGCTTTTCGTTTTTTTTTTTTTTTTTTTTCTTTTCTTCCTTATTTTTTGTCAAATTATCTTACAGCTATTTTTGCTGAAAAACAATAATAATTAAATACTTGGAATTTTAAAATTACCCTTACATAGCCGACACATATGAATGTTACGAATTGAATGAAAGACGTAAGATTGATATTTGGGGGAAGAAAAAGAGAAGAAAAAACAAAAAATTTTAAGAAATTGTTGAATATACGATGATGACAATATTTTATGGAGTAAGAAATTTTGAAATTTTCCTTCTTTTTTTTTTTTTTTCGAATAAATGCATTACGGTAGTATTTTTGTGTGTTCGATAAAGTGCAGGGATTTTATAAATATCGCATGTTTTTAAATGATTTCATACCCTGAACACTGATGAATCGATCACTTCGTTCTCCCGTTCATTATCATTTCTCTACATAAATATGATTCAATTCCAATTTCGAAATTAAATCTTATCATAAAAAGGAAGGAACAAACGTACTCTTTTTTTTTTTTCCAATTATACATATATAATGTTTGTGCTTGTCAGTGTTAAAATGGTGATATTGTAAATTGGATTATTAGAAATCAAACGAATCCTAGTTGTTAGATATTTGTTTTGTTATGGTTAATGATAATAAGGAATTTTGTCTGCTTATATGGCTAATTTACCTTAGTTATCAACAAATAATCGTTACTCATATTCTAAGAGAATATCTCACATTAAAATCATTTCTCATATTGTTTGTAAATTTATTGCCAAAAAAAAGTTAACTAAATCATCGGTGAAATCGGAACAGCAATGATCAGATAGCTAGCTAATTAGTTGCAAAATATGTGTCAAAATGTTCGCAGCTATAAAATTCCATTTTTTAGCTATCTTGCAAAAAGCTTTACTATCAAATGCACTTCGTTCTAAAAAGAAAAAAAAAAGCGCCTTAATTTTAGAAAACAGTCTGTTGNAAAAAAAAAAAAAAAAAAAAAAAAAAAAAAAAAAACGTTGAATTTTAGCTGAACCAAAGGACGAGCACTACTTTTAATTTTATTTTAATGTTACAATGATATTGCGATGGTAAATGATATATTGTCCAAATATCCAATCCAGCTTTGTTATACTTGAACATAATTCTAGCATATCAGAACATATACAGCTCATTAAGTGTTTTCAAAAGGTTAACGTTTTATAACAAACGATTATTTATTAATTATTCACAATTAGAGATATTTTTGTAATTGATAATATACGATTCATAATTAAAATATACATGATGAAGATGCAACAGAATAATTTGATTTAATAACTATTTACTAGAAAAGGAAAGAGTGTGTGAACAAGAGATATACTATGACCATTATGATGAATATCTTTTCCTCTTCTTTCTATAATTTATTTGACTGATTTTGCAATTATTTCAATTAATAATTTTTTCATCATCAAATTCGATTTAAATTTTAATAATACAAAAAATAGAGTCTCACTCTTCTTCAAATTTAACGGAATAATTCATAAGAATTATAACTACATGTAAGTATATAATTAAAACATCATTGCTATCGCTGTTATCATCATATTTAGTACTCTCACTTTTATCATTAGTGCTATTATCATTATCATGACTACTGCCATCATTACAATTTCTACCTCATCTGTATTATTGTCTTTATCATTATCAACATTTTATCATTTTATTTTTTTCAAATCCATATTTTGCACTATAACATATACCGTATTGTGTGGCACATCATTTCTCTCCTTCACTACCATCACCTCTGACTTTTTCTTTCTCTCTTCCAATTTCTTCTTCTTCTCTTTCTTCCCTTTCATTCTTCCTCTCTCTTCAACTTTTCCATCATTTTCAAAGTCTTTTTAAATTTATCAAAATTAGTTCCATCATTCTTTTCACAGTATATTATCAAAGTTATTTACCTTTCGTAATTTTCAGTGATATCTTTTATTAACAACAATATTGTCGGTATGTTCAGATTAATAATTTTATAAGTATAACTGATATGAAATCATAGAAATAAGATAACATTATGTGGATTATCATTTATGTCCATTCATTTACTATATTATAAATCAATGTCGAAATTGCAAATCATTTATCAGTCATGCATAAATCGAGCTTAACAGGAAAGCCGAAGTTATAATTATTCTATTATTAAATAATATGCTTTATTTATCTGTCTTGTTTAGTCATAGAAATTAGTCAAAAATAATAGAATTTTGTGAATTGAAATTTTCAAATCATATTAATCGAACTTAGAATTTGGATAATTTAAAATCTATTTAACTTAATAAAACACAATTAGTGAATTTTAGTGCTTATTTTATTTTTCTGATTTCCTCTTTTTACATTATTTGCTCAAACATTCACTTTGAAACATTCAATTAAAATTATCATCGTCAAATTTTTCTACGCATTGAATATATTGGATAAACAACTTCACCACTACTGATACTGTGAATCTTCCTGAAATGCGAAGATTTTCCTCCATATCTTCAAATATAAAGTTCATATTTTAACATAAGTGTTCAAGCAGGTTGTGAAATTATGACGAAATTAATTAACAAACTTTAATTGGTAACTGGATGATTTGCGAAATATTATCAGCCGAATAACTGGGAAATGAAAAAAAAAAGTTTTTTTTTTTTTTTCTGCATTTTATTTCTCTATTAGTAAAATATCTTTGATATGATGAGGAATAAATTTTTTCTTCATTTTCTTGCAATCTTTTTCCTTACACGACCTTTTTAATAGCTGAATACTTCTTATATAAAAAAAATTTTCATCTGCCATATCATTTCGTCAAAAATTGACAATTAAACAGTTAATTTTAGTTATCGTATCACTTTACTCGATCACTAATTAAACAGTCACTTTACATATCGCATAACAGAGTCAATTAAACCAATTTTAGACGTTATTTTAGTTTTTTAGTTTGTTTAGCATTGCTTCAATTTTAATTTATTAATGCATAATATTAAGGAACAACATGAAAATACTCAGTAAAACAATTCTCAGTGAAAGGTATTTCTTCTCAAACAGTGCAATCAAATTAAGTAGCCTATCTGAAGAGTAGTAACTTTACCTTTACTTCCCTGATTATTATAACTTTGGTGACCCCACTTGATAATGTTAATTGGAATGCACATTTATTTATATATTTATATGTATGTGCATAAAAATATATAAAATATACATATTTCCAAAGATTTTTCGATAGCTTTTCAATTTGCATTTGAACAATCATCATATATTGAATGTTCGGTCTTGTCCCTCTTTTCTCTTTTCAGCTCCTCCTCTACACCTGAAAATGGCCTTGTATTATTCCCCCCGCTTTCTCTCGGATACTTCACTATTGTTCATATTGTTTATCATTGCAAGGTAATTGTACCTCCAAAATCTACCTTTACAATTATCCCTCATCTCCGATGTCTCATTCGTTTCATATCTCATTCTCTCCCTAATAGTAGTCATCAACTTGTTACAAATGGTTAATCCATTGGTACTTCTGGATGATTTCGAAGTATCGTTTTATAAATTTTGAAATAATCAGTGGTTAGATCAGTTATGTAATGCAAGAAAATTTAAGCATGAACAATAAATAAGATGGGAAATAAGCAAATTATGATTGAAAAGAAAATGGAGCATAACTTGAAAATTACGTTTCATTTTCAATTTCAAATATATAATCTCTTAATAATAAATTAATTGAAAATGGTTAGTCAAAATGATTAACAAAATAGGGAAAATTTGAGTTCAGTTATGATAGAAATTTGACATCAGTTAAGTTTCTAATATACTTTTCGAAATCCTAAAATCACTGAGATTGGCGGCTGGCTTAATTCATGCAATGAGAGTTTTTTCTTTTTTTTTTTTTTCTATTTATTTTCATTCCTTAATAAAAATAAAATATTAGAATTTGAAAATAAGAGATAACATTTTGCAGATCAGATCAAACTTTTTTGATGCAACCTTAAATTTTTTAAATTGACATAAGATTTTTTCAAATAAAAGCTTACTTCCTATGTTCTGAGATAGTTTTAAATTTTGAAGTTCAACTTAAACTTTCCTCAAATAAAAACATATTTTTCCAGGTCCTTAGACATCTGGTAAGCAAGCTATTTAAGATTTGGAAAATAAAATGTTGGAATTTCACAAAAAAAAAAAAGAATACTTTGTTAACTGTAAGTAATAAATTAATGCTGATTATATAACTATTTGAAACAAGAAACAATTTAAACTACTCAATGTCTTTCTTTTTTTTTTTTTAATTCAAGCTACTAATTATCTTTAAATTGGATTTATAATATCTTGCTCGATAATGGTATACTGAAAGATAATTAAATCAGTGATGTGTATAACAAAGTATTCGATATTATATTTTCTTCCAGCATCCTGCATATTTATAATAAATACGCATTGATTCTCATCACTAATTAATATTTATATCCAACCTCTAGATTATCATAACATAATTAAATAGGATAAAAATGAAATCATAATTGTTAAGAAGTTTTGTTACTAGCACTTAAACAAATGAGAATTATTCGTTCGCAGTTAACCATAATTAGTATATCACCATATCATAATAAACAAAAAAAGAAAAGTAAATTAATTATCAATTAATTCTTACTGCTATCAATTCAGATAAATGGAAAATATTTATTTTTAATTAAGCAAAATAATTATATCATTATTTTGCTACTGAAGTATAATCTTTTTAATTCTTTATATGGGAATCATTTTATTTTTGAAATTTCATATAAAAATCACACATTATAAAAGAAATATTTGACATTTTTAAAATATTCATGATAAAAAAAGAAAAAGAAAGAAAAAAGATTTCCATCGAATAACATTTTGTATTACGGTAGAATATTCGTTGAATCGTTAATCAAATTGTGCCCGAACATAATTTATGATAAATGCAACAAAGGGGGAAGTGGTTGGAAATGCCTTATTTTATCTCGAAAATTCTTAAAAAAAAAAAAAAAAAAAAAAAAAAAGATAAGCATTTTGGAGGTCAACTAGCATATGTTAACTTCGATATTTTCAAATTTAAAACTTTATTATTTTATTAGAATATATTTGACTGTATGCAATACACATAGATATATATTTCGGATTAGTGGTTTAAAAATACGATTAAAAAGATTGAAGTGATTAGCAAATATAGTAAATATGGTAATAAAAAATGATTGGCCATACAAAATGATAAGAAAAAAACGAATGATAATGAAATGAGAAAAAAAAAAAAATGGATTAAAATAAAAGTAAATATTCATTGGAAAGATTTGTCAATGATATTTTTTAGTAAAATTACGAAAAAAATTGAGAAGTAATTGAATTAAATGAACTGATTATTTATCTATTAGATTAAATTTCAGAATTAAAACTAAATTAAAATGTTGTTAACATATTTCTCTTTTTTAACAATATGACTATATTTATAGTTTTTTTTTTTAATTTACACTTATAATCTTCATATTTGTTTCTAAATTTCTATTGAATTCTTCATATTTATATTTAAATTCTTAATTTTTAAAATTTATATTTATCAATGTTATATTGTATTACCAGATGGACGAAGAAAAAAAGTTACAAAGCGCGGTTAGATCATTTCTGACATTACCACTTAAATATGCACCACAAGGAATTACACTACTAAGATTATCAGCAAGATGATGATGATGCTGTTGATAATGTCATCCTTTAAACTAGTTAATCAGATCGTAAAAATATGATTATCTGGTAGCATGTTGATTAGTAGTTGATTTAATTAGAACACCTGTTATAACTTTTGTTTAAAAAAAAAAAAATCGTTTATAACTCAGGCCAGAAGTTTTATTTTTGGTAAGCTTTAAAAATAATTGAAATACATTTATATTTCTAATCTCCAACTGTTTTTTCAATTAATTTTTTCTTTTTTTTTTTTTTATTTGCTCTATAGATTTTTTTTTTTTTTTTTTGATTTTTGATTTCCTCATTGTATTAAATCTAGTTAAGCACACTTTCTTATCAGTTAGTTAGTTGATTTGGAGCGTTAATCAAATTGGTAAAATTAAAAACTTTTTTATTTACATTATAATAGTATGTTTTGTTAACAGGTCTAGTTTTTAATACTTATTGAAATATAATTGTATGCATTCATAGTAGGTAAATAGGTAACCATTTCTAATTTAAACATATTACTCGTTCTGTAAAAAATGTTGATTCAAAAGTAATACTTGTCCTATGAGTATTCCTGAAAATCTTTTCGTTCATCTTTTTTGCATTTGATTTATTATTGCAACAATCGTGAAAATTTCTCACCATAAAATATCATACTCAATTATTTAATAACTGTAATTCAAAATAAATTGGGAATGTTGAATTTAAATTTTTCGAATTTAGAATATAGATTTAAGGATATTGGATGTTCCAAATTTAGGTCCGGGAAAAATTAGATTTAAATTTTATGCATATTCAGAAACTTTACATTTGCTTCCTGTATTGAAATTAAATTTCATTTATTAAGTTTTTTTTTCCTTCTTTTCAATTAATATGCATTTATCCATTCAGCAATCGTTCACTGAAATTTGCCATAAGTTTTAAATTTCTGCAGCAAACGGATAACTGATAAACGATTATTATCACTACGAACATCCTTATCAAAATGCAATCTGTTAAATTCTATTAACAAAAAATCAGAAAAATTATCAAATGATTGAAAAAAAAAAAAAAAAAAAGAAATTTATCAAATAATTTGTTCTATAGCAACTTAGTTTTTCTTACCTTCTGAACATTATTTGAAATATTAAAAAAGAAAAAAAATTATAGTTTTTTTTTTTTCTTTCCTTTTCTTCCCTTTTTTTTTCCTTTTTCAACTAATTTGGTATTGAAGCCATACTGCTATCGTAATTTTAAAGTATGATTTTCAAAGGACACCTTTAATGGTGACCTTGTTCACAATACATCTTTCACTTCCTTCATTCATCATATTTCAGTCCTCCCTGCATCTCTTTACTGATATTGAAACTTTTTTTTTTTATTGAATTTTGCATGATGAACAGTAGTCGTTATGGATGAAAAATTTTTTCAAAAGTTCATGGGAATTACATAAAATTGGTATTAGCTTATTTTTTTTTTTCTTTTTTTTTAAAATAATTTTCATATTATTTTATAAATAACACAGTTTTATGTAATATATGGTTATCCAATTTTTTGTCATCAGCTTGGTATCCATCAATTATGCGGTGGTTTTGAAGTCGATGAAAATTTAATTCAAATAGCATAATTAATAAATGAAGAATTTTTTTTTCAACTGTTTTGTTTTTGCTTTTAAGGTCATGCATTCTGTATGAATTTATTTTTAGTTTCTTTCTTCAATGTTAAAATTTAATTAAGACTTAACTTTTATGTATTCACCCGGAACACGACAAGTAATTAGCATGAGAAGCCATGATTAAGGAAGTAATTAGCAGCATTTAAGTTCGATTTTGCGAAAAACCATTATTAAAAAGTGAAATTATATCGGATTTTAAAATAATTTAATTAATAAAGTTCGTTTTTCTTCTTTTTTTTTCTTTTTTTTTCTTTTTTTGTTAATACAGTAAACAATTAGAGAATTATGCATGACTAAGAATGCATTAATCAAAATTAAGAAAAAATTACTTTATCCAATCAATTCTAAATGAAACAGTAAAATGATATGTAAACACAATTTTTTTTTTTTTCTTTTTTCGAAATCAAGTTTCTATTTCTTTTTTCTCTAACTCACCTTCTGTTTTTCTCTTTCCTCTTTTTGTCCATTTTTGATCAATAGAAAAAAACATAAATAAATAATACATATTCTAAATATTGAATTAAAATAATTTTATAACAGTTTAATCAAAAAAAAAGAAAAAAGAAACAAAAAAAAAAGCAAAAAACTTCGTAAAAACACTTTTTTTCCTCTTTTTTTTTCGGATTTCATTCTAATTGATGGCATTTTCGAACAACTTAAGAATATTTGATGCGGTTGGTTGCTGTTCAAGATTGATTCGTTTGCTTTTCTCAGTCATATCANCTATTTACCGTATTTTGATCACTTTCCTGAAATTGGTTAAAAAAAAAAAAAAAAAAAAAAAAAGAAAAAGTCCAAATAATTTGACTTTTTTTCTTCTCTTCTTTTGCATTGGGAAAAAAAAAAAAGCTTCACTAATTTGAATTTTTTTCATCTTCTTTTTTTTCGCNATTTTTCTTCTATTTTGCTGCTTTTTTTTTGGAATCTTTTTTTTTAAGTTATTGTTAAATGGTACAATGCTTTCATGAATCAGTGGATGATAAAAATAAATACAACGTATATTATTGATATATATATATATATATATCAACGTCTGATAACTGTACTGTTATGTAAATAGTTACTTTTGCTATTTGATATTAGAAAAAAAATGTTCGGTGTGCTTTGAAGTAAGAATTTATATGATTAGTGATAAGGTTATTGGGCAAAAGAAAGAATCCAAATTCTGTTCTTTTTTTTTCTTTTTTAGGTTTAGAAAGATTCAATGAAAATAGTTTCTTTATTGTAAATGCATAAATTTTTGGTTCATAATTTTGAATGAATTAAGGGGTAAAAAGACGCATCGCATATAATAAATAAGTTAATCAATTATGCGCAAATATTCCGATATGATTTTAAGTTTTATAGTGTAAATCTAAATCATCATCGAAATGAATGCAGGAAATAGGATAATTTTAATACATATTTATACAACTGCTGATAAAATATTGAGTGAAAAAAAAAAAAAAAAAAAGAATTCTAAATGTTTGTTTTCTTTTTCTTTGATTTCGAAAAGATTTTATAAAGATTGTTATTTTTATCGTAATACACAAATTTTGTAGTTTGTAATTTGAAACGTAGAGCAAAAAAAAAGAAAAGGCTATGTTGTAAGTAATAAATAAATTAATCAATTATGTGCAAATAGTAAAAAATTTTTTTAATCTAGAGCATTTCAAATGATGATTAATTTCCATCACTAGAAACAGAACAAAATTTGTAATGTATTTAAAAAAAAAAAAATAAAATAGATTTATTTAGTCAATTTTAAATTCCTTTCATAAAGTTATTTTTAGTTTATAAATTACCAGAAACATTGAGATAATTTATTGTTTTGTAATTCATTTATTAACTAATTACCAATGCGTGTACTATTTGTTTCATTAATTCACTAATAAAGAATAAAAAAATTGCCACAAATTTTTCAGTATTCGATATATTTTCGGCTAAATCAAGACGTGATTGAAGTTGAACAATTATTATCCTGATTCGACTTTCTCCCTGATTAGTATTGCTAAAGCAGAAAGGGAAAGAGGGAGAAGAGGAGAGATAGAGAGCGAGAGAGAGAGAGAGAGAGAGAGGAAGAGAAGGACAAAAAAGTGAAAGAGGAAGAGAAATGCTTAGGAGGGATTTTACCTGCTGGTCTCAGTCACCTGGTCACTCATCATTATATACACCTAACACATTTTTTCATCATCCGAAAGCAATTCCAGTAACCAATGATAATCGCTCAGCATCATTTCGCTTTGGTAAGTTCATTTAATTTAGTTATATTTGTTTTGCTCCTATAAATATCACGTGTGATTTCTTATTTAAGTTAGCTAATAATATGAGAAGTGCTAATTAGTTGCTTCAAAATCGTACTCTTCACCAAACGAATGGCTAACTGCTAGACATAGCACACTTCATTAAAAATAATGTAACCAGTTAACATTATTATCATCACTGATAAGTAGCAGATGTCTTTGGAAGAAGGAGAACTTGAAAGTCTCGAAAAAAAGAAATAAAATTTTGTACATTTGAGAAAATAAAATTAAGTTTTGTGTTAAATTTGTGAAATTTAGAGAAAAGCTTCTTTTTTTTCTCTCTCTCTCTCTCTCTTTTCAGCGAAGAAATATTTACTAAGAAACTTTATCAGATCCTTGAAAGTTTTTTTCTCCTTTTTTTTTTTTTTTTTTTTTTGTTATTAATAACAGTTTTTCGCTGTTTATTTTTTATCGAAAAGAGCGGTAAAAAAGAAAAGAATCATCTCTTAAATTTATGTTAAGATAGTTAATTACTTTAGACCAATTATTGATAAACTGTTGACAGATGACACACCTGTATAACAATGGTTTCATATATTACTATGATTGTTGCCTATTGTTACTGTTAATAAAAAGGGTAGCAAGACAAGATGAGAAGGTGAGGGCATACAACCGATGACCTCAATTAATATATTTTGAATGGAACAGGAGGACGGAGGAGCATCAGGTGAGATGAGATGACTTTGATTGCTACTGCTCCTGATGGTTTTGATTCCAAGAAAAGACCTGTTGTTCTATATTTTTCAATGGATTTTGCTGGAATGAGGCACCAAATGACGGGGCAAAGCGGGAGGAAAAACCTTGAAAATGATTGTTGAAATGAGGGGGACACGCGTCCCAATCAATGTCAAAACCCTAATTACCTGTCCGGCAACCTCGATGAGATGGATGTTTGCATATGTGTTTTATGCATAAGTATATGTATATGTATATATATATAAATATAAATAAATAAATATATATATATATATGTATATGTGTGTGTGATTTCTTTTTTTTTAACACCATAGAAATATTTCATTTCGATTTCACAAAGCCAAACACTACGCAAATATCACATTGTATTTTCTTTTTTTATTTATTTATTAATTATTTTTTTGTTTACTTATTTTACATTTATTTGGAAAAAAAAAATACAAATTGTTTTGATAATATATCTTATAGANTTTTTTTTTACTATATTTAGGTTGAAGTTTTGTAAAATTGAAAAAAAAAAAAATATTCGCTTTTTTTTTGGTGTTTCTAAAATTTGATTGGGAAAGAAAAGGTATTTCATGTAAAATAAAATTCAATTGGAATTTCGAAAAGAAAAAGTGGTATGAAAAAATTTCCGAAAATATTTAAAAACGAAATTAATTCTTCACAGGATTTTTCTTCAATAAATGGTGCAAAAAAAAAAAATTGAATTTTATAATTTTGCTGAGGCAAAAAAAAGAAGTGTTCTTTCTGTTTATGTTTGCATTTTTCTATTGTTTAATCCTAAAACTAGTAGGAAGTTTAAATAACTAGATTATTTGACTGAAAATCATAAATTAATTTGCTGTTGACATTAGATCTATTAATTATAATGAATTAGCAAAAAAAGAAAAAAAAAAGAAAATGTCGTCTGAAGGCAAGAACAATTGCAGTGTGATCATATTGTTACGGTAGCAATTAATGGCTTCAAACGGGTTGAAATTCTTTTTGTTGACGAGAACAATTCGAATTAACATAAATTGGCCATTGTTTAGAAAAACTAATAATAAGTAAAACGAAATGATTTGTTACTTAATGGCATAAAGCATTTTTAATAGGTTGAAATGTAATTCATTTATAGACAGATTTGACATTTATGGATTTGACATTTTGTGTTTTAAAATTGAGAGTTAAACTATTGATCGATAATCCTTTCGTCGTTTCAATTTATTTCAAACTTTTTTCCCCTCAACAAAACTATAAAATCCAAAAAATTTCCCCTAAACCATTTCATTTTTTTTTTATTTGAAATTTTGATTGAATTTTAGTTATAATTGAAGTAGTTCAGTCAGTTGGGATAATAGTAGAAACGAGATTTCTACACATCCTTTAATTTTCAGCAACTCTAGCATTTAAGCTATACGATTAAATTGTAAGTTTTAATTCATTAATTAATAAAATTATAGACTTCGGTTCAACTATAACAGACAGGGTTAATGATTTCGATGATATGCCATCAGTGAGCACAGTTAGTACAGAATTTTATGATACATGCCAGCTAAATCTATCAGATCATACAGCTACTCTTAATATCAGTAAGTAATTTAAAATTATATTTTTGACGGAATGAAATTTAAACCTGTCTTATATGGAATATTTTTTTTTCTGATAATAGTCACATCAAATAAAAATTTGTGTACTGAGAGTTTAGTAATTCCTGTATTATGTTTTGTGAAAAAAATAAAAAAATAAAAAAATAAAAATAAACAAATAAATAAATCGGACAGTCAAAATTAGAAGGAAAGAGAGGATAATAAAATAAGAGTATGTATAAATCTTGAATAATTCTTGGATACCTACTGCTGATATTTTTATTTTAGATGATAAGGAATCAATGATTGGTATAAGTTCCGGAAGTACGATATCACGTCAAATGCAACCTAACATTAATTGTTTATGCAATAGTCGTTCATTAATTTCACAATTTACTCATCATCATCATCATCCTCATCCTCAACAACAACAACAACAACAACAACAACAACAACAGCAGCAGCAAAATGAGGCATGGAATTCGGAGAGATGCTCACCGTATGGACAGTATCCAATGCAAACTTACGTACAGCATTCGGTACCAAGTGAATCGATGTCATCGTCACCAAATTCGGAAACGGATGTAGAATATGGTCAACCATCATCACTGACATTACCTGGTCTTACAGGTACTTTTTAATTACTACATTTCTGATCTATTAGTTAGTCAATAATTATGATAAAGGGGATAAATTTTTGTTAAAAAAAAAAAAATTGATTGGATATGGATATTGTAATTTGATCAATTTATGAATAAGGCAAGTGAAAGTATTGATTATCAGTTATTTTTTGTTCCTTTCATACTTCATAATGAAGTAACAAAATTTTTGTCACAATCACAGTATCAAAATTGAATTTAGAAACAGTGCTTTTTTTTCAAATATTGTTGCATAAAAGTCTTGTTATTTAGGTCCCATCCAACTTTGGCAATTTTTGTTGGAGCTTCTGATGACTGAATCTGCAAATTCTTGCATTGCTTGGACTGGTGACGGTTGGGAATTTAAACTAAATGATCCTGATGAAGTGGCACGTAAATGGGGCATTCGCAAAAATAAGCCAAAGGTTATTTTTAATAACACGAATTTTTCATATGAAATCAAAAATAAGCCAAAATTGAGGAAATTAAAAATTTTAATGAAACATTTGCTTTAAGCGATCAAAAATTGAAATATGCAGTTTTTACGTTGTCAAAAAAAGAAAAAAAAATGGAAAAGAAGAAAAAAGCTTGTGACAAAAATTGTCAATTTAAATTTATGAATTTTAATATTTTTGCAATTTTATAGATGAATTATGAAAAACTTTCACGTGGTCTAAGGTACTATTACGATAAGAATATTATTCATAAAACGCCCGGTAAACGATACGTGTATCGATTTGTGTGCGATCTTACCTCGGTACTGCAAATGTCTGCTGACCAAATTCGTAGAAAAGTGGAGGTGAAACGTGAACTTGATCAGTGATTTCTTATCACTCTTATTTATCATTTTTTTTTTAAATATTAAATATTGAAGATTACCTATTCATTCAAAAACATCTTCAATTTATTAATTAAGGTGCATTCATTTCGATTTTTCATTTTAATATGCAAATGTTATATATGCTATACTGAAAATATTAAAAACAAAAAACAAAAAAAAAAAAAAAAAGGAAAATGAGAAAAAAAAAAACAAATCTGTAAATTAACTTTTGTAAAACATTTTCATTTCTTTCTTTCTTTTTTTGATAAAAAATTTCATCGAAGAGTTGAAGAGATTGAATTTCTTTTCAAAATTTATTTTCATAATTTTACTCGACAGATGATAACATGACAATGATATTGAAAACGATATCCATAATTTTACTCCAAAAAGCATGCTTTTTCTTATGATATCGTTCTCGACAAATGAAGCTAAATTTTAATTAAAGTTTAATTTGTTTTTAAAACTATTATCTTTTTCGGTTTTTTTTTTCCATTTCAAATGTGCCTTTTTAATGTAGTTGTTTTGGTACTATTTTATGTTAACAATGTTAAGTAGTGCTCATTTCTAAATGTTATAAAAGAAAAATGAAAAAAAATTTTGAAGTATTTAAATTAAAAGTTTATTTTTTGTTTCTGGCCATGTACAGGGTGCTTTTTGTTTTTAATTTTCGAAGGAAATATGTAACTTAGAGGTGATTGTTTATTTTTCTTATAAGAAAAAAGCAATTTTCTGAAATTTCATAACATACTTGCTATCATAAAGGAATAGAAATTAAACTGATAAAATTCACAAATATGTAAAATGTGCTTCCTTGTATCTTTTCCTTTTTTTTTTTTTTTAATAATTAAAGTAAATATCTCTAACTAGTTTTGTTAATTACGGAAATTTAGTTATTTTTTTTAGGTTGTCCAAGTTTCGTAGAAAATGTTGCATGAATAGTTGAAATGAAGAAAATAGTCTTCATTTTTTCATAAATTTGGACTATCATATATTGTTGTTGTTGAAAATTTCTTTAAATGAAATTTTCAGTAGCATCATCAATCAACAGCCATATCTACTGTTCATGCAATTTGTTTCAACAATAATCAACAAAGTTTATTTCAAAATTTATATTACAAAATAAAAGTTTCATTGTAAAACTTGCATTTATGTTGCTTTCACAGCATAATTGTTCTGGATTCCATCCTGAAGACTGGATCAACACGTTGTCCAGCTCAATCATTGGCAGTTGCCAAATAGAATCAATTTTTCTTTTCGAAAGTTTGACGAAAAAAAAAAATTGTCAAAGTCTTTGTATATATTTGAGCCCTTTACACAAAGTTTGACTTAATAAAAAAAAAAAGCTGTTTTTGAAGCTATAATATTTATAGCTTCGTCTGATTTTAATGCGTTTATGGAAAAGAAATTATTTATTGGCTCATCTTAAGGCAGATTGTTACTGTCCCCTAATCGTACATGAAGTAATGGACAAAAATAAGACGAGAAAAATCGAGATTAAGCAAATATGATAGGCAAGAAATTTTCTGTTTCAGTTACTGTTTAAAACCTAGAGACTAGACTTGAAGTGGTTTCTGGAATGCAACTGATTTAAACGAATAAATAAGTATATAATTCGTGTTTTTTAATGAAAGGAAAGAGAAGAAATTCAAATCTATGATTTATTTTTAAAAGATTTGGGAAGCAAAAAGCTAAGCAATTAAATGCTAATTAATCAAATAACTGACACAGTATTTAATGAAAATTGAAAATTATTTTCTGTTAATTAATCTTCAATAATTAACAGATTCATATGAGATATTGTCAAATGATTGCACAATGATATTAAGCTGTATATTAGTTTTTCTTCTTACTACAAATTTCGGATATTAATTTCATAATTTTATGAAATATTTAGACTTTTCTTAACTGCTTTCACAATATCATCGCCTTTCGGTAATGAATGGACTTCAACAGCTTCTGAATATGGCATTGGAACATCAACACCAGTTACACGTTGAATTGGCGCATCTAAATAATCGAATACATCGGATTCAGCCATCTGGAAGTAAACTTTTAATGTTATATGTTACGAATAAATTGCACATATGCTAACTTTCATTTCTTTTTCTTTGTTTTTAATTAATAGCTAATTAGGGAACATACGAGCAAGCTAGACAAATCACTTTAAATTCTTTATTTCCTTCAGTAATTTTGATCTAATCAAATTAGACATTTATAAATGCTACTCAAATAACCGCATTTTGTTATTTCAATCTTTTTTTTTTTTCTGTTTTAAGATTCAAGCTAATTTATAATTTCTACCTGCGCACTAATTTCAGCGCCAATATTACAGAATGGCCAGCCAACTTCAACAGTTACTAAACGATGTGTTTTCTTTACAGATTTCTTGATGCATTCACTATCCAATGGTCGAAGCGTTCGCAAATTTATTAGCTAAAAATTTCCATCTAAAATAGTTTTTAAGCATTTAGGCATACCTTCCAATTTAATCCAATCTTTCTTGATTAATTTTAGTTCATTTCAAAGTGAATATGTTCTGAGTAGCATAGATCTTCGTAATTTAAAAATACAAGTATTGCCACTATGGTATGCCAGATTCCAGAAAATTAAATAACCTCCGCATTAATGCCTAGTTTGGCCAACTTTTTGGTACCATCAAAAGCTTGTGCCATTGATTTACCGTAAGAAACAATTGTCACATCATTGCCCGGTATTTCAATTTTCGCCTCTCCAATTGGAATTACAAAATCCGGCGAAAGTACTTCCGATGATACAGGAAATGTATGTCCGTACAAGATTTCATCTTCCAGCATTACCACTGAAAATTAATTTGCTAAAATAAAGAGATTTAATTGCCTTAATTCATGAATTTATACCGACGGTATGTAATTTTTAAAGAAAGAATCGTTTATAAACATTTATGTTTACAAAAAACTTTGTCTAAAACGTAATGCAAAACAATAAATAAACATATATCTTTGAAGCTTCTACTTTTTATTTTATTTTTTTTTTTTTTTTTTTAAAGAGTAATTCAAAACATAAAGCTTGAAAAATATTCCTTGATCAACAATCACTTATAATTAATGGCGTACTTTTGAAGTAACCGAAACAACTAACCCGGGTTTTCATCTCGAATAGCAGCCTTCAATAGACCTTTTGCATCTTCTGAATTATATGGTGCCACAACCTGTAATTCTCATTTGCCATTGAAAAAAATTTTTTCAGTAACAACTGCTCGGACAATGTAATAATATTATTTATATTTGGGAATGACAATGAGAATGTTGAATTTTTAAATAAATATCAAACTTTTGAAGGAAATCCTAAAAATTTCACTTATTTTAACAGATTTTAATCAATCAAATACGATTGAACAACAGTTTATCTTAGTTTTTAAATTATTTGTCTGTTCAATAACATGTTAATGAATCAAAAAAAAAAGAAATATTTTTTTCATTATTTAAAATTTTTTGCTCCAAAAAAGACAGGTGAGAAAATGAGCACAATGAGAAAAACAATGTGGCTTTTCTCTTCAAGTTTTTGGAATGTTTTTGAAAATTTTTGAACAGTTTTGTTGGTTTTTCTCTATTTTTTGCTTTTTTTTTTTTGAGTTGAAATTTTATAATGAATACTTAAAACAAACTTTCAAACCGGGGCAGAATGCAAACCATGATGAAAAGTCCTGCGTATGTTGTGCTGCTACACCAGGTGTTGGTCCATTTGGTCCGCGAAAGACGATTGGTACATTTATCTGTTGTATGAAAAATTACTTTTAATACTTAAATTTAAAAAATATTTGAAGTTTTTCTTAAAAATTTTAAATACGATTCATCTTATTTCCAATTACCAGTATGAAGGAATATATGAAATCATATAGATGTTTATGAAGAAATTAAAAAAAAAAAAAAAAATTACATCAATTTTAAAACTACGAAAGAAATGAGCAGCAAATAATCATTTTTGAGGTTTAACTCTGAAACTTTAACACTTCGTGGCAATTCCATTCTAACAAATTTCAAAAAAAAAAAAAACTTTCTAATTTCTGAAATATCAAATAAAAAATTTACTCGTCCAGCTGACATGTAATAAGTCTTGGCTGCACTGTTAATGATATGATCAATACATTGCATTGAAAAGTTAAAAGTCATCATTTCGCATATTGGACGAAGGCCCATAAATGCTGCTCCAACAGCCATTCCCGCAAATCCCATTTCAGATATTGGCGTATCGATACATCGTTTCTCACCAAAATTTTTCAAAATATTTTTCGAACACTGCAAAAAAATCAAATTTAATACTTGAATTAAATTATTGGTTATAATTTTGTCAGCAATCAATGACATATTGATATCATACTTGATATTTGAATTACTTTCAAATGTAATTATGTGTAACTATGTTATCATTTTTCTTCCTCTTTGTTCAAGATATTTTACATTTACAGAAAATAAAATGCAGTATCAAAATTATCTTTTCTCTTGCTTTTTTTTTTTTTATATTAAATGAATTAATTATAAATTAATTGAATTAATCGATTGGTCGAAATGATAGCTATTATAGTGTTTATTTCGGTTAATGGAAATCAATTCAAATTAAACAAACTTTATAAGCTCCTTCATAATGTGCCACTTCTTCACCGAGCAGGAAAACTCGGCTATCTCTAGTCATTTCTTCATCTAAGGCCTGTCGGATTGCTTCCCTCACCTGAATACCGTTTGCAGGTGTGGATGCAGTTACAAGACATCGTTTTGATTGAGCTGACAATTTTCGAAATAATATTTGACTGAATCGACTAACGTTAGATGCCATCATGCAAATTGTTCCAGATTTTTCGCCTTCAATATGACTGTAAAAACTTGACAAACAAATATTCTATTTTCCCTAGCAGTGAAATCTCCGATAGGATTTAAATAATTGCTTTCAATTTTCTAATTCTCGGCATTCCAATTTGATTCCAGACAAATATTGCTAATTTATTAATATAAAAAACAAATTACGGTAGCAATTATTAATTATTTGGGAACTAGGAGTAAAATATTTGTCTTTTATTTGAAAGTTAGGCAAAATTTTTTTAAATGATTTTGAGTCTAAAATCCAGGCACACGAAGTTTTAATAAATGATAAATTTTATTATTACTAAAAGATAAATGTTTTTGCTAAAATGTTGAAAAATTATTAGTCCAGCACAATGAACTTCCTTCTTGTTTTCTTTCCTTTCTTTTTTTTTCACTTTTGTTTTGTTTATTTTTTTCTTTTTTTTTTTT
>RCAB01000441.1:0-51398 GCA_003640385.1 Setaria digitata | reverse complement strand
TTTTGGAAGATCTAGGAGATCGCGAAAGAAAGACAAATAAAAAAAAAATCTTTTGCTTCACAATCTTTTGTCTCGCCTTGTCTTAGTCTTCTTTTCTGTCTGCACTTGTTGATCAGAAAAATGATGTGTAAACTGTCATCATATATACGAAATGAACTATATTTTCACCTTATCTGGAACTGATTAATGGAACTTATCGATCTAAAACTTCTGACAAACCACAAGAACGACATGTCTATTCACAAAAAACAAAAAAAATTAAAATCAATAGATAAAAAATAAAAATGAAAAATGGAGAAAAAAAAAAAAGTGACAAATGCAGAATCAATTCTACAGTGCCTCATTTGTGCGTGCGTAACTGTAGATATACATTCCACGTACGTACGTGGGACAGATACTCATGAAATCTTTCGTTCTGTTCACAACTCCCCGTAAAAGCTTACCGCCCCTCATGCGGTGGTAAAAGATGGTTAACGGGTCACGCACCTACATTATATGTGGCGTAGAAAGTGATTGATCGGTGGTAGGTTGTACACACGTACGTGGCTAGTTACGTTGGCAAATACTTTGATTTTACACTTCACTGTTAGCAGAAGTTTTAAAATTTCGCAATAAGTCCATGACGTGGAATGTTCGAGAAATTTCTGGTATGTCTCATATTGTGTGTATTTAAAGCAGCTAGCTGATACCTTCATTCATTATCGCATCTGCTATTCGACAAAACGCTGACATTCGTAATTCTTCTCTTTTGGTATGAAGAGGGGAAAGGTCACGTACGCTGCTTCAAAATTTCGGCTGTTTTAACTGAATACGTAAGGTTGCATAATAAGCGTTAACATCGCAGTATCACATTTTTTTTTTTCTGTTCTTTTCCTCCTTATTGTCACATCCTGCTTGGCTCTTAACTTTCAGGCTTGGCTGACATTCGCATTCCTTCATTATTACTACCTCACCTAGGTGTCTTTGTTCCGGAAATCTCTCTCTTTGATTTCATGTTCCTGTCGCTACTTTATTAAACGTCGTTACTGGTAGGATAATCGGGATGGATACAAAATTTTTCCATAGCATTACATTTCGCCGTTTTAATTATCTAATTAAAATGCTACTTGTATTACTTGCCGCACATTGTTTGTCTTTAATTATAATTATTTGTTCAACCTATGTTTATCTTTTTTTTTTTTTCAGAATACGCAACATTAATTCCTGATAATACGGTTATTTTTTGTAGATGGTTATTTTTGCAGAATCGTNCATAGCATTACATTTCGCCGTTTTAATTATCTAATTAAAATGCTACTTGTATTATTTGCCGCACATTGTTTGTCTTTAATTATAATTATTTGTTCAACCTATATTTATCTTTTTTTTTTTTTTTTTTTTTTTTTTTTCAGAATACGCAACATTAATTCCTGATAATACTTGTTACAATCCGTTTCCGTTAAGTAGATGGTTATTTTTGCAGAATCGTTTTTCTCATGTTACGCTTACTGAGTAAACAGAATATTCGTCAGGGAATTAGTACTGCAATTAATGGATCTCGAATCTGTTCCACGAGGAATTACTTTTTCGGTCCAAGATATCCGTTGTCAACAGTGTTCAGAAATATTGACAGACAGCTGCAAGAGATTGAACGACAATTTGATCGAGTTTTTTGTAAGTTACAGTTCAGTCTGTGTAATGTAGTCATATTCCTAGGATATGATTTGCTTTTTCATTTCTTCAAATTGGACTTTTTTCATTTGTATTTTTCGATAGAATAATTCAGAATTCGACCTTTATTACATCCTTATGTAGTGTTGGTTGAAAGGTGACTCTGCTTTTACTTACTGTTTAGTGTTTGGATTATTTCATATTTCATTACACTTTAAAATGTATTTCTTTTTGTTCTGCTTCAGCTATGAGGATGCCAAATCTTATGCGCCAAGCAGAGCAAAAAGCTATCAAAGAGAAATACACAAGGTGCTTGAGTAACTTAAATTGCTAAGTCATTCAATTTAAGTCATAAATTGCTTTGAGCACTTTGCTGAGTGTGTTGTCATTTTATTTAATGTTAGAAATAAACACTAAACTTCGTTTCATTACTTCATTTCAAGGGAATTCACGAGATTGGTTTGACAGTTTCCGACCCATTGGAGTTCGCGAGCATCCTTCGCAGATAGAAGCATATCGCGTTTCAAATCCAATCGTGGAGGAAGATGGTGTGAAGAAGTTTTTGTTAGAACTGGATGTTCGAAGATTTAAACCGGAAGAGGTGCTTTTTATCAGACATCGTTACATAGTATAATTTAATTTAAGAGCCACTTTTTTGATCAAATTAGGAATATCTTATGAAGGTATAATAATTAGCGTTGAAGATTTTGATCTTTTTAAGTTATTCGACTTTAAAAATTTGAGGCTTTGGAAAATTCTGCCCTTAATTTGGTCATGGATATAGTAAGTACAGGTTACTGTCAAAACTAATGCGAAGGAGAATACTTTGACGATTGAGGCAAAACATAAGGACGAGGAAACGAAATTTGAGTATCTACGAAAAATTACTTTGCCGCAGGGAGTCGTTAGTAAAGGTAAACACTATTTTTCATAAGATGTTATAAGGTTTCATAGATTGCTCCTTAAGGAGTTTTAAATTATCCGAAATTTGAATTCGGTTTAAAGTTCAGTACTTATATTTAGTGTGTGTGAGTGAAGAATTCAGAAAAGGAACAACTGAAGAGTTTTTTAAGATATGACATGCCACTTCACATCGGATGGAATTCTCCAGATTAAAGCACCATACGATGCACCGCAAGAAGCTGTGACTGTTGACACAGAGATTCCAGTAAAACATGAATGAATGTGTAATATTTTGATTAAACTGTAGAGTTTTGTGGCTTCTGAATTAAGAATGGGTGGATATTGAAGCAGGATTTGATAAATAGGAAACTGACTAGTTACTAAATCAGCTTCCTACTTTACTATATACGAAGATTATAAAATTAAACCTAGAAATCACTGCTAAGATTTAAAACTTTGTTCCTCGAAATTTCGTGAAGCCTGAATGTTGAACTGGCAGAAAACTTTTGATTAATGAAATTCTGCACTATTTCAGCCGCTTTTACATATGCTTTCATAAGCATATATCTCTTTATTCATAACATCAGAACAGCGTTCGGAAACAGGGTGATTATATTTTCAAAGTTTGAGTTCTCATCGGATACAGAAACCTAGTCCTAGGAATAAACAGCCTAAAAAAATTAAATTTATTGGATGTGCAAAATAGCTTACTGACATTTTAGGGAGAATTACAGAACCGAAGGAATAAAATTATTTTTCACTCATAATTTATCCACCAAATTTTCAAAATTCATTCTTTGGATGCTAAAGTTCTACACCTCTTTTTAAATTTGCTATAGAGTGGTAATATTTGCCATGAAACAAATCTTGATGAGCAAGCTTGACGGAAATTGCAACGAACATTAGACTCTCGATCGATTATATCACCAAGAGCGAAATATGAACATATGTCTAAAGAAGTGGATTTCTATTTTTAAGTGAATATCATTATGATCTTTGATATAAATTGCCTGTAATACATTGTAATGTGTACATAATAATAATAATAATATATTTAGACGGTACTCCTATTATTTCATGTCCACAATTTCGAATACTTTTCACCAGTCTGGTATATTGCATCACTTTGACCTTGCTCCTTAAATGAACAAGTTTCACTGTTTTTGATCTTATAAACCTATCACATAAATCATAAACATTTCTGATACGCCAGGCTTCACGTATACTGTGTCACTTCATTTTGTCATAGTTTTTATGGTGAGCTTCACTATTTTATTTGGAAATATTTGCTTCTTCAAAATCGCAATAATAAAATAGAAAGATTGCCGTATTGCACCATCATTGCTACTGTTGTTGTCATTTCTACAATTGCTAACTGTCACTTAGTGCTATTAACGTTAGTGATTTTTTTTTTTTCATCGAAATTGCTACTACGATTTTTTTTTTCACTGTTAGAAGAAAACAGGAGGCAAAGTTAAATGCTGAAACAGGCATGCTCCGAAAAAAAAGAAAAAAATTTACACTTATTTTTAATAACAAAATAAAACGATAGCATAAAAACAAAATAGTAAATGGCAGGGAGAAATGAAAAAGAATAGAATAATTGGGTGACGAAGTTGGTAAAAAAGCAAGATGAAAAACAAAAATAAAAAAAAAAAAAGGGAGACAAAATTTTACAAATATTGAAAGAAACATTTTGGCAGGATTTTTTAGACAGTGATTATTATAAGTTAGTTCACAATGAAACTAGTGATAATAATATTGATAATGATGATAGCGATAATTACAAATGCAATAGAAAAAAAAAATGAGTTAAATTGGCAGAACAGTATCTGTATCAATATGTAGAATATTACCCAAGTTTGAAATACCCCTGTTGATTTAGGGTTTACCATAAGAATTAGGAAAAGAAAAGAATATGAGATATAATAAACAAAGCAAGCTTCTAGAAGAGGAAGAATCACTCTGATAATAAACTATTGATGCAGGAAGATCAATTAATACTTAATTAATCAATTATTTTTTCTTTCATCTCTTCTCTCCTAAAAATTATAATCCATAAGAAATGATTTCTCTTCATTCTCATTCCTCTCAATTTCTTGAGAATATACACTGAAATTAGTGCTTCTATGTGATCCAGAATGATTGCAAATTTATTCTTATCAATGTAAAATTCATTGATAAACAGTTATTTTGCCGCATATTTTTTGTCGACATGCAGGACATTGTTCGAATCGACTGCCACATCCTTCGCAACAAATAAAATGTGAGCATGGCATATAAAGCATTTGTGGCTAAAATAATTAATGATATTAAAACATTATATCAGATCACTGATAATAGCAAATACACAATGGTACATTATAATTTATTATTATTTTTCTACCTCAAATGAGTATGGATGGTAGTGCTAATACGAGAGAAAATCTAAAAATTGAATTTTAGTGGTAAAAAAATAATGATAAATTTGATATGATATGATATGATATGATAGGAAAGAGGTCCGCTTTTCTTTTTTTCTCATTGGAAGCTAAGAGTATTAATATCATAATTTTCAAATTTTCCTCATAACGCTTGACATTTATTTCGGCTTCCACAGAACTATCGTAAACTGGTTATAAAAGACTGAAAAAAAAAATATGAATTATCAAATTTAATTTAATTAAAAATTGATAAATCATGTGTGAAAGTTATTCAAACAGTTGAATAACTTTATAGCTATCGAATTTTTTTCTTCACTAAGAATGATTTCAAGATAGTTATTTGCAGTAACAGTCTCATAAACGATTATTTTGAAATCATTCGTAGTAGAAAAGAGATTAAAAATATTGTAAATTGAAAATGGTTAAATTAAACTTGCAGCGAAAGTTTGACTACCATATTGTACTAATAGTACAAATTTTATCACTGAATCATTAATTCCTAAATTTTAGCTATGCTCGTATATATTTGTTTATTGTTATTATTCTTCTACTATGTTTTTAAACTTTGCTAATTGCAGTATTAAGAAGAACAAACCCGCTTATCAAGAGAGATCAGTATTAAGAAGAACAAACCCGCTTATCAAGAGAGATCAGTATTAAGAAGAACAAACCCGCTTATCAAGACAGATAACACATGTTGGTATTTTATTGAGTGTTGATCGCACTTCATCACGTTCCAATCGAATTTGTTCAATTAATTGCTCAGCTTTTCGCATTTCATCATAACAGTTTCCACATTTCTCGAGATCAGCTTCCTTTTTGGCTAGCTTTAAAATGTTTGGAATTTAAACGAAAAAATTGTAAAAAAAAAAAAGAAAAAAAAAAACCACTTCAAAATTATTTTTGATCACTGCAGCTTGAATTTTTTTTCCGAAAGAGAAAAAAATCCTTTAAATTAATCGCACATTAAAACTCATACGTTGTGTATATCAGAAATAAAATACTTATATTAGAAGCGTGTACTTGATAATTACTGATAATTATTTAGATGCGCATAAACGGCAAATGTTGACAAATATAAATACGTTAATGTAGTCACACAAAGATATTAATTTTCAATAAAAAGGATGAAAAAAAAAAAAAAATAGAGGAAATTTATTATGAATAAAATAACATCTTCTGCGATAAATGAATCGCTTTCTTTCATACAGCTACTGCTATCAGTCTGTCTTGTTAATTAGTGTTAATTAACGGCAAATTATTCAAAATCTTTTCCATTCTCCCACTTATTCCTTTTTGCTTTTCCGAAAACGCAAAGATGAAAATTTAATCGAAATTATTATTCACCTGTCTTTTCAATTCCTCAATTTCACATTGAAGATTTGCACTTTTTTCAACTGCTGGCTTACTTACATCTTCAGCTGCTTTTAATTTCGAAAATAGCTCACTGATACACTAAAATAAATGAAACAATTAGTTAAGAGTAATGAAAGTGCCGATCAATGCTGTGCTGTACAGTGCTAGGAAATTTGCTAAAATTAACGGAATGAAAAATTTTGCGCTGATCTTAAACATAACCAATCTAGATGATGATTGACTAGTATTAATTTCAATTAATTGAGCTTAATTTATTAATTGAGCTTAGTATAAACTTCTGTGAATCATAATAGATTGCCATTTAAATTAATCTATCATATTTACAGGCAAGCTAACCAATGGTATCAAAAATTACAAGAAGTTACAAGCAGATAATTCCGGATCAAACATATGTGATGACTTGAACAGTTGAAAATTTTAACTATAACAAATGTGTTTTTTGTGTCTCCAAAAACTAGGAAATCTTTAAAAGAAATGAACATGCAGCAGCAAGCTTATCATTTATCAAAAGTTATCAGCAATTGCTTAATAAAACAATTGATTTTCAACCCATGACAAGCAATCAACAAAATAACTTCTCGCCAAACATGCCTTTTAACTGCACATGAAATGATTATCATGACTGATGTAACTTATCCACAAATTTTCAGAATGATTTGATTAAAAGTTTTTTTTTTTTTAAAAAAAAAAAAAACTTTTGATCAAATTCAGTTAACTAGGATTTCCTATATAAGATTATTAAAATTACCTTATCTTTTTCTCGAAGTTCATTTTCGTGCTGCCTTTTAACGATTTCAGCTTGCTCCGTTAAAGCACGAATTTGATCAGTTTTACTCTTATTTTCGAGTAACTGAAAAAATTTTTTTGTTTCGAAAAAAATTTTAGCACAACGATAAAATTTCAATTCAAAGACAAAATGACCCATTGAGCATCAATTTTTGCTAAAATTTAGAGAAGAAAGGATCAAAATTACAAACAAAAAGGGCATTAAAATATATAAAAAGCATGCAGCATGCGGTTATATTAAGCATGCATCGAAATATTCCATATGTTATTTAATCATTCCTTAATTGTTTCCCTCTTTTTCTATTCAAATTTTCGAAAATTTCAATCTTTTTTTTTTTTTAAAAACAATTTTCACTCTTCTGCTCGATATTATAAATAATTCGCAAAATTTCACATCCAAAATGATATTTTTTTTTTCCATTCGCATTTTCTAAATTAATTTTATTCTAATTTAACGAAAACTGATGTTCATTTGAATAGTACTGATATTTCCAGAATTTTTCAGCAATTTTAGAATTTTCAAAAACCGGAAAAAGAAAAGAAACGGAAGAAGCTAGCTTAAAAAAGGAGCTGAAAATAATGAAACAAGAAACAAAGAAGTGAATAAGCATAAATTGCATAGTTTGCAGTTTTTTTTTTTTTTTTTTTTTTTTTTTAAAGAGAAAGCATATAAAAAGCAATTGAGAGGGTATAAAAATCTCGAGCTTTAAACTTATATTTATTTCATTGTTACTTCCACTGAATAAATGAAAAAAAAAAATGATAATAAAAAGACGAAAATTTGAAAAGACAAAAAAAAAATAAAAACAGCCAATTAGATAAGCTAATTACAGCCAATTAAAATTAACTAAAAATAAAAAGCAATCAATCCAACGAAAAAATTAATAAAATTATTTACCAGCAAACCTGTTTTAGACATATATAATGATAATTTGCTTTCCTAAGAAATTTTACAAACTTTTATTTTTAATTTTTGTCTTTCATTTTTTGCAAGAAAAAAAAAATACTTGAGAATTTTTTTCTTTTCACTTATCAGCTATAGAAACCGATGTAATATATTCGAATTTTTTGAATATCAAAANAAAAAAAAAAAAAAAAAAAAAAAAAAAAAAAAAAGGAAAGTTAGTTTTTAATTCGAAATGATCAAACGTTACTGACTGAGTGATTAAATGATAAAATTTTATTTTTACTTCGTTATCCAATTTTGTTTTCGTTAATTGCAGCTGCTCATCAACTGTAGAACGTGTGGCTAGCTGTGCTTTTAGCAATTCTATTTCGGAATCTTTTTCTAAAAGTCGAACTTGAAGAATTGCCTGATTGTCCGCAAATTGCCTACATCGTTCCTAAATTAAAAATTTCGGATTTGAAAAAAAAAAAAAAATACCAGAATTTCAATGCATCATTTCATGTTTGCAATAGTATTTGAATTATGAATAATTCTAAACACTTAATATTTACCGAATTATCCAATATTTGAATTCCATAAGCTCTCCTTCCTTTCAATCATTTCCAAAAAAATAACAAATTAAATCGTTTCAATTTCTTTTCCAATAATAAAATGATAATATTATCATACCTCTAGTGCACGAATTGATCGTGTCGATTCGTCATTAAAACTTTTTTGCTCTTTTTCAAAAGCATCAAGCAGTCGTTGCAATTGAAATTGTGGTGGATTCGAACGATATTCATAAATCGATGATGTCACCGTGTCTGAAATATAAAATTCCAAAAATTAAAATGAAAAAAAAAAGGGAACATTTTTCGGATAAAAAATTTTCGTTTTTTTTTTTTTTTGTTCAGGTACAAAATTTTAATATCCATTTTTTAGGAAAGCGGTCTTTTGTTTTCTTGAGTTTCAATCGATTGATTATTGATGATAATTAATATTTTATTCAATAACTGAAATTACTCATTAGCTACAGCTATGTTTAATCCACTTTCGTTCTTGCAGCATTTCACTCAGTGATGTAAAAGTGCTAAAACTATCCATACCTATCAAGTGATGTGTTTTTATTTTGTTTTAAAATTTAATTTAAATTAATAAACCTGGTGATTTGCGAAGTGATGGTGATGCACTGTGAAATGACGTAGCGCGACGTATACCCGAAGTTGCAGACGTATATGACGGTGACCCACGAGCATAGCCACTGTAAACTTATAAAGTAATTGAAACCTCTATACAAAGATCGAATTTTCACGATCAATGTATTATCATAATTAAATCAACCTAATTAATCGATTGCCAAATCCTTGACCTGATACCCTCTGAAACGAAAGCTTACTGAATTGAAAAAGTGACTGCTTTGTTTCCTATGATTATTTTAATCTAATTTAATATATCATTGCTTCTTCCTTCCATCCTTATGCAAAAAGAATCACCAATTAAATTAATTATATTAAAAAAAAAAAAAAAAAAAAAGAAGAGACTTCAGGAGAAACATAAAACTTCGAGAAAAAAGCAACTAATGTAAAATTTAATGACAAAATAATTGCCAAAATTCAACACTTTAACTGACAATTAAAAATTATATATGTTATTATCACCCCTATTGAAATTTTAAACATTATCATAAATGTGTTGACTTTCTTTTAAATTACATTAATGACAATATCACTTTATCATTGCTACCATACGGTACAACAATATTTCTTCTCATTAAGAAAATATTAATACCAAAAAAAAAAAAAAAGAAAAATTCAAGTGATTTTATTTATTATTGAAATGAGATGTTAAAATTTGTAATAATAACACAAGAAATAGAAGTAAGCAGTGGTATAATTCAGAAGTAAAATTATTTTCCTTATATGATATTTAGATAGATATTACTTTACTTGAATTATCAGTACGCCTCAGGTTAAGTAAGTATCATTATCATTATCACAAGATACTTATTCCCACATCTGTTATCAATTTTTAAGGTATTACAGCAATTGCTTCACGCCATAAAATGGTGGAAATATTTCTTGAAGTATTTTCGGCTCAAGCAAACAACACAATAATATTAAAAATAGAAAATAAAAAGCAAAATGAGAGGTATTGATAATCGAAAATATAAAATACTAATGAAATTCAAAATATGGAAAGTTTTACGAAGTGATCACTGAAGTTAACTCTCGAAGTTATTCTCACAAATTTTTAGCAAAAAAAAAAAAAAAAAAAAAAAAAAAAGAAAAGAAACTTACAAAGCAGAAAAATGATATAATAAATATAATACCTTTTCCCATCTGAAAAATTTACACCTACGAAATCAAAAATAATAAGAAACATTTTTTTTTCATTCTTTTTTTTTAACTTCAATTATTTAAATCAATCGCTTTTTTTTTAATTATTAAAATTATTTAAATCAATCGCTTTTTTTAAAATAATTAAAACCTAAAACAATAATCAACTCAAAGGAATCAAAATCATATCTGAACTTAATTATCACAAACTCGTACGAATGCAAGTAATAAAATATATTTATTCCATTAACTTTATTAATTTCTAGACTGAACTTCTTATTATACTTCAAATCATATACTTCTTTTCCAAAATATTCAAGTATTAAAATTTAATATTTTCAATATATTGCATGCATGCGATAAAATTTCGATTTCAGGAATTGAAAAAACAAAAACTGATTTCTGCTTCACTCATTAATTAATTAAGTTGCGAAAATGAAATACTTTTGTTCGGCAAACTAACTCAAATGTTTGCAGTGCATGTGAGGAGGAGCGATTGCAAGGTGCAAAGCGGAAACAGCAACTTGACAACCTTCGGTCCAGATCCGGTTCGGTCCGGTTTCCCAATTCGACAACACTATCGCACTTCTTATCCGTTCCGCATCCGGCATCCACTGATTCCGCTGTGTCGCACATTCGTTGCACTCTTGCTAACATATCAATCATTGCGTTTGTCGACGAAAATGCTCGATATGACTAAAAGGTAAAAAAAAAAAAAAAAAAAAAACTCTCAAATATTTTTAATTGAAAATTCATTTAATCTATTTCTTATTTTGTAAAGTAACGTGTAACACTGAAAAAAAATTCCTCTGCGTAAATTTGAATTTCATACGTGTAATACTGAAATTTTTACGTGATATTGAAATATTTAATTCTAAAATCGTAAATTCTATCCGTAACATTCAACTTTTTGCTGTAACACTGAACTATACATTTGGAATTAATCTTTCTTTCTAGGAATTGACATTGAATAATTTGATGCTCTTTCCTTTTATTCACTTTTTAAATTATAATTAATATCTTGATACTGTAGTCCTAAAGTGCTCCATCACTATTATTATGAAAATTATTATCAAATTTAACACAAATGTGCTTCTCTCCATTTGTGATTAACTTTTCGTCGTTATCATAAAAATATCTTTTGCAAATTTTATTGCTTTTTTTTTTATTTCGCAAAACTTCATTTTACAGATAAAAATATCTGTATCTTTTTAACTGAGTAAAGTGGACTGAGTAATTTTTGATTTAATTATTATCTAATGCATAGATAACATTTTTCAAAAAACACATACATAGCATAAGCTCATAATAAATTTTTTTTTTTTTAAGGCACTTTTGTTTATGCAATTAAATTATCAATTAATGAATTGATTATATTAATTCGTTGAACATCGTCGATAAAAGTCCTATCCATCAGGGTCATAATTTTTTTTTTTTTTTTTTTTCAATAATTTTTGTAACTGCTATTCGTATTTTTCATTGCAATGATAAGCTCCATATCACATACTTATTATCAATTAATGAATTTTTTTTAATCATTTATTTGCAAATTTCAAGGATGGAAAATAAGCAAAACAATACCCCATCTCTAGCACAATTCATACTAATTGCTTGCATAATTTCTTCATCCGAATATCCCATATCTTTAGCAAGTCGTAATTGCTCGCTTATTGTAAGCGCATCACCTTCTTCAGCCATTTGTTCACTCCAATGCACTGCAAATAAGTCAATTAATTAATTAATTAACAATTGATAATCACTTTGTGCTTTCCTTTTCCTCTTCCAACATCATGTAAATTATGCAAAAAAAAAAAAAAAAAAAGAAAGAAAAATCGAGATATATTTTGGATTAGTTAATTAATAATTAAATACTCCTTTTGCAAATCACTAATTTTTTTTCTTTCATTTACATCGATAAACAACTAATTAGTGATCAATAAATCAGTCAATCAAACGGAAGCTGAATTTTACTGATTTTCATCTACTTTTATAAACAAAATCTTATTTGTAAAAATATTCAAATTTTACCCAAAGGATAAATTCACTCAGTTTAAAACTTTTTCAGTCTTGCAGAAAAAAAAAAGAAAAAAAAACAACAAAAAAACATTTATTTACATAAATTATAAACAATTCAAATTTCAATTTTTCATTTTATTTCCTTTTTCTTTTTTTTTTTCTTTCTTTTCAACCTTTCATTTCAAAAGTAAACAAATGACAATTTAGTAACAGAAACACCACCATGCACAGCACGTTACAAGCATCAATCATTTGTATTCTTTTATTTCTTAATTAATTNATTAATTAAAAAAAAAAAAAAAAGAAAAAAAAGAAAGATGACAAAGAAAGTTAAAATAGCAGAAGTGAAATTGTAAAATCCCCTGAATCATATTACCTAATTACAAATAATACTCATATTTCCTCAACTGAAATGACAATAATGATTTGGTAATAACGATAATAATAAATACCGTAATAATATTATTGCCAGTAATATTATATAATAGTTATTATTTACCACTGCTATTACTATTACTAATTATAATTATGACAATAATGTCATTATAGATGAATCAATTATAATAATTAATATCGCTGTTAATAACTATTACTGTAATTGTTAATAATACTAATGTTAATAGTACTAATTATTATTATTATTAGTAATATCAATAACACTAATTATTATCATAATTATTATTAACTATCAATACCAATATCATTAATATTACATTAATAATGATTATCAGGGATGAAATTATTAACATTGTTATTACCGTTAGCAGTTCATTATTCTGATAAGCAATCTTCATTGGTATTTGAAAGTTTTTGAAAAATAAATAAGAAATAAATTTTTGCTAATTTATAACGAATAGTTCTTCAAATAATTACTGCAAGCAAACACTTTTTTTGGTAGCAATTACTGGGTTATTAGAAGAAATCGTGAAAAGAAATTTTATAGTACATTGCATTACAGTACAATGATTTTTTTTTTGATATCTAAAAACAAAAAAGAAAAAAGAGTAATTAAGATAAGTGTTATTTCCACTTACAAATATGTATTACCTGCAGTTGATGCACTAACATCCCACTATCATAATGCAAAGGCAAAATGACTGAATCTATGAAAACAGTAGTACAGTAGCTTTTTCTCATTAGTAACAAAAATTTAACGAAGGTCAAGAATAATTGATTGTATGCAGACATTGTGCAGCAACCTTCACTAAGTATCATTATTTCGAAGTTTTACCATTCATTATCATTGTTTAAAAGTAAAGAAGAAGAAAGAATGAGAAAAGTTTTAATAAAAAGAATGAAATTGGTGAATAAAAGTATAACAGTAGTACCTGGAGAAGGTAGGTGTACCTGGATAAGGATAGGATATTGTATTGAGAATGTCCTTCAAAAGTAATAAATACGGTAATGTAAAAGGAATTAGCAATATTAATTAACTTCTTTTTTTTTTTTTTTTTAATGATTTATGATTAAAATGAAGGAAAAAAAGACCTGAAATTGAAGAGGAAAACAAGTTTCTTGCAAAAAAAAAAAAAAAAAAAAAAAAAAGGATAAAAGAGTAAATTTTTGATTTCGTTTTTTTTTCACTATTTTGTTTCCTCTCTACCAAAATGTGCCACTAAATAGACCATTGTAACAGTATGTGCTAGCTTCCTATTTGAACATTATTTATTTATTTACTTTTTTTTTTTTTTTTTTAATTGTCAAAGATTAAACTTTAATGAAAAGAAAAGACGAAAAAATTGTTGTAAAATGAGTGCTGTGCATTTTGCTGAAGGACACAATTAGCATTTGTCCGACGACAAGTAAATATTTTCAGTTATAAATTAACCAAATTATTTATTTTTTTTTTTTTTTTAAATTTCAGTTTATTGAAATGTCTTCTTTTCTCATCTTTAATTGCAAATCTTTTGTTTTATTGGAAATTACTTCGGCACTTTATGAAATAAAATAAAATAAAATATTTATTGCTTTTTTTTTTTTCATCGAAATGTAGAATAAATTTATTTCTCAAATAATTGCAAAAAAAAAAAAAAAAAAGATGGATTAAAATAAACAGCAATCTATTAATAAAACATTAATAGTGCATCTGTTAATATTAAATATGATTACAAATTTAAATTAAATTAACACATCGGATTAAAAAATCAAGCGATAAGATTTGATTGCAAAATTAAATCGTTCAATCTGGTTGTGAAATTAAGTTACCATATCAAATTATAAAATGGAATTGATAGGTATAAATTCAATTATACATTTAAATCATTTCTACTAATTAAAAAAAAAACAACAACAGAAATTAACAGCATACATATATAAATATTTTAAAAAGTACTGAAGAACAGGAATAAAACTGAATATGAAGTGCAGAAATATTCGAACTGTATTAATGGGGATTGTATAATGTCAACAATAATCATTGTATTATTAACAATAATTCGGAAAAAAAAAAACAAATAATTTGGATTTTTTTTTCCAACTTTAATTGCTACCTGTATGAAAAGTATGGAGAAAATTGAAAAACAGACTGACAAAATATTTTAGATATAAAATTATAAAAAGTATGCATTTTGTTATTTTACAGATCGATAATTATAACATTTGATATTTTATTCTCAAAGAAAAAAAAAAAAAAAAGATCAAAAAAATAATTACTTTTTTTTTTTTAATAAGGAATTTATAAAAAAAAGCAAAATGTTTTCCTTTTTTTTTTTGTTTACAAATAAAAAGCGACAAAATTATCTTATTGTTTATTATTATTATTTAGGAATAAAAATGAGCAAAACATATTCATTTTTCCTTATTAAGAAAAAAGAAAAACTAAAATTAATGTGCAATTAAATAGAAGTGTAATTATTTTTAAAACTAAGAAGACTAAGACGCATAAGTAACAAGTTAGTATAATTAGTTAGTAATTACAAATGATTAAATAAGCACTTTTTTTTTTTCTTCCCCACAGAATTTAGTGTTGATGAATTGGTGTCAGAAAGAAAAAATTTTTTTGTCGACCGCAAATTATGTGAAGTAATTTGTTACGCAAATTATGTGAAGTAATTTAAAAGCTACTAAATGACACGTTGTATTAATTAGTTAATTATTACTATTTTCCAAATTTTCATTTCATTTTAAACATTTCAAAGATGATCAAGAAGGTAATACGATATAAATATGAACATATGAATGACGCTTTTCTGATCCATTTTTGCCAGCCGTTTTTAATTAAAACTGCTGACATTTACATTTCAGAAAAAAAAAAAAAAAAAAAAAAAACAACATTTGCTAACATTTCTGAAAGTTAAAATTTAATTATGAAAGTCATAAGATTGAGAATATATCATACAGTATTACAAATCTTAACTTGACAAACATTAAAGCGTGTTATTAATTGGATTAACGAGAAATACAGGTATGGAAAAAAGAAGGTTAGCAGTAGATGGTGTGAAATTGAAAGGAAAAAGGACATCAATAGAAATGAAGTTTTTAAAAAATAAACTTCTTGAAAATTAAATAAATGTCTTCCCAAAAAGTTGTCATCTTGCTTTTTCACCTGTGCTCACAATTCAGTATTCAAATTGTGCAATAATTAAGAAAAAAAAATAATAATAACAGTAATGGTGCGAAATTTAATTTCAAATTTATTGCTATCAATTATTTTCAATTATTATGAAGCAAAAAAAAAAAAAAATTTATCCCTTTTTTTTTTTTGTTCGTAAATGAGAACTTCAAAATTTCACATCTTCTCGTACTATACGTTTTTTCTTTTGAAATAAATTTTATTATTTTTTTTGTTTTTTTTCTGTTTTTTTTTAATGTAAAATATTACCAATGAAATAAAATAGTATCAAAAGAATTTTTTTTTCTTTTTTAAACCAAGATCATAAAAGTGTCTAAAAATTTGGAATTTTTTTTTTTTTTTTTTTTTTTAGAAAAAAGAGCAAAATTAAATAAAGAAAAAAGCAGACAAAGATGAATAGAAAAAAATGGAATTATTGCAAATAATTTAATAGCGACATGAAAACAAAATTTTTGTCCTGTGTAAAATAAGTTTTTTTTTTATTTTACTTTTTTTTTTTTTTTTTTTTTGATACTTCCGGAAAAGATTTTTCAAATTGCAAAAAAATTCGTAACCAGTTGATAGCATCGATCTGCGTGCTTCTTTATTTCGTTTATAATTACAGTGTAGCCGTTTCATCACCGAATTTTTCAACCCCCAAAATAAAATTAAGAGAGAAATAAAACTTAAAAAGAAACAAAAAAAAAAAAGCTTTCATACATTTCGTATCTCCGATCTTTTGTTTCTTCATTATTAAATAATAAAAAAAAATTGTCATTTAAAATATAACTGGAAAAAAAATCGTGATTTTTTAAAGAATAATCAATATTTCAGTTAAATATCGATACGATCACTTGCAAAAAGTAAAAAAAAAAAAATGAGAAATAAAAATAAATCAGTGATAATTGTTTTTATACAATTAAAAAAAAAAAAAAAAAAGACAAATATTTTGATTGTATTTATCAGATTCTCTAGCTAGATAGGAGTGCTATTTTTTGTTTTTTACTGAAAATTTTTTTTTTTTGTTTAAGTAATATCTTTGATAGAAGTATGAAACTGGAATTTTTTCAAATGAGGGATATCAATTAAAAACGGCTGGAAAAATTTTAACAATTTACTAATTTTATTCGGATAATCAAATTATCCAAAAATTTGAATAAAAAGAATTGCATGAAAACAACAACAAATTAATTATAACAATTTAATTAACAAAAAAAAAAGCAGTTCTAATAGAAATAGAAAGTAGCAAGCAAATCAAAATGAAAAAAAAAAACAATTGAAATAAATGCAACCTAAATAATAAATTAAAATATTTCTTGAAAGCAGCTTTGACTAAACAGCAAAAAAAAAAAAAAGAAAAATTCAAATAATAAATTAAGTAATCATCTTAGAAAAAAAAAAAAAAATCGCGAAAATACATTTAAAAAATTGCTTTCAAATGATCTAAATAATATAATTTAAAAAAAAAAAAAAAAAAAAAGAAATGAAATGAAAGAGTTTCTAATGATTGCACATTTTAATCAAACTAAGCGTTATAATAATTTAAACAAACAATTATTATCCGACACAAAAAGATGTAAGAAGCAAATAAATATTTTTTTTCAGCATAATAATGATAAAAAAAAACATATAAATAGAAGGTGGAGAAAATTTTTACCACAATTTTCTAAGTTCTAATTTACAAGATAAAAAGAATTAAATGAGAAATTAATTTTTTTTTTTTAATCAAAACTATAAATATGTATTTTAAAACTTTTGCCGGAAAAAGAAAAACAAATCAAATAGAATCAACAAATGAACCAAAGGATAAACAAACAAAATAAACATTTTTTTTCACTTCTTCATTGAAAAAATAATATTACCATCTAGGCTAGAACTAGAAAATATTTGGTAAAATGAAGAAAAAAAAAACCAATTAATTTATCACTAATTAGTGGTTTGCAATAGTTGAATATGTATGTGCACTAAGAAACAGAAACTTATAATGATAAAGTATAGCAATTTTAAACAATTATCATTAAATTATCTATTTTTCAGCGATAACGTTTATCAGAAAAGTATAAAAATTTATCAGTCCATTCCCTTTCACGTAAGCATTACGAGTATAAATGTGCGTTATACACGTGTAGGTATGTGTGTGTGTGTGTGCATGCNTCAGCGATAACGTTTATCAGAAAAGTATAAAAATTTATCAGTCCATTCCCTTTCACGTAAGCATTACGAGTATAAATGTGCGTTGTACACGTGTAGGTATGTGCGTGTGTGTGTGTGCATGTATGTATGTTTACGTCTATACAAGTGCGTGTCCGTGTGTACAAGTACGTGATGTGCGTGTACGTAAACATGTTGACATATATCGTTAGCACTAGATGCACAAGCATTAGCCATAAAAGCTGTTCCAATAATGAAGCACACCTGAAGAGTATTTTTTCTACCTTTCCTGAGTTTGCAAAAAGGAAAAAAAAAAAAAAAGAAAGCTTATGTCAAGGGAAATGAAAAGTTTGGAAAAAGAAATAAGCCAAAATGAAAACTTTTATTTCAATTCGATACTTTTTAGCTCATTCTCTAAGAATTTATTTGTACAAACTCATTAATGACTTTTCTAATAGTGATAAAAAAAAAAAAAAGAGAGAGAGAGAAACAACGTTTGATACAATTTATACTTTGATATTATAGAATTTTCGCTAGCTATAACTATAGCATTCTAAAATTGTTTAATAATTAATAATAGTAGTGACAATATGATATTGATGATAATAATGACCATGAAGAGATGATGTCAATAATGTTAATAACAGTGGATGATAATATAATAACAATAATTAATTGTAATAACAGCAGTAATAATACAATTAACAGTAATGTCTAATAATAATAATTAATAATAGTTAATAGTAATAGCTAATCGTAATAATTAATGATCATAACAATAATTGATCGTGGTAATAATAGCAATAAACAATCAATAGCAACAATTAGGAATAAACAATAACAATAAAACAATGATCAAAGTTATTCGAGAGTAGCGACAAACAGAATAACAATAAAAATCAAACTTAGTGATCATTTTGCAATCACCTGCTGCAAATGAAGATTGTGCTAAGACTTACGCAAATTGATTGGGTCGTCTCGTCTCTCAATTCCAATCCTGAGATGTGTGGTGGAGCATACTCTCGGGATTGTTTGGACTTACAACTTGATGATGATAAGCTTTTCACTTCTACATGTCTTACTAATTTAGAATCAATGTATTGGAAGTGATTATTGGAAGATGAGAAAGTAAGAAGAAGACAGATAGATGGTCGACAAAAACTGATATATAAATAAATTTACAAATAATTAATTAATTTAAAAAAAAAAATGATGTGATTTTTTTTTTTTTTTTGTAATTAGCTGAAACATTGTGACAACTGTTGGTGACATAAAATTTAATGAATAAAATTAGAAATGAAAAGGAATAGAAAATCGAAAATGTACTGGAAGGGAAACAGACAAACTTTNTTTTTTTTTTTTTCCACTTTTCATTTTCTAAATACTTATCTATCATTAGAGAGAGAGAGAGAGAGAGAGACAGACAGCTAGAGCGAGGGAAGGAGAGAGAGAGAACACAAAAATGTATCTTTAATGGGGCAAGAAAATGAGAGGTAAAAATATCATTATCAATGAAATTATCAATTCTACTGCTATGGATGGTTTTTTAAAATAGAACCTTATCTCTTCCTTGCTCATTTAACAAAATGAAAATTGCAAATTAAAGTAGCTTTCCGCACCTGTTTTTTTTTTTTCCAAATACTTTTTTTTTTTTGTTGAAAAGTTTTTATTTTAAAAAAAAAATTCCATTTTTTTTTTTTATCGTTATCATTTTTATTCTTTTCATTTGTTTTATTGAACTTCCAAAAGATTCATTTTCTTTTTTGTTTTATTTCCATCATTATTATTATTATTAATTTTTTATTATAAACTTTTGAATTTTTCATAAAATCCTTACATTTCTTTGCTATATTTATTCTTTCCTTTTTCTTTATACACAATTTCCATTTATTCATCAAAAAAAGAAAAAAAAAAAATGCATTCGTTTCATTTTCGGTTTATTGCGAATGAAAAATTGAATGTTACAATTAATATTATGAAGAGGAATTAAATCAATTTTATCTATTGGTAACATGATAATTTTATTTAACTGATAATATTCTCAATTTAAAATGATATCAGTAAAGAAAATACAAATATATTTAGCATTATTTGGGGATTAATTAATGCGACAAATTAATAACTGCAATTTCTTATACTCATAACAGACACACTTGTCTACAGTTCTGGAAATTGAATTCTAAAATAATTAAAGCAATTACAATAATTAAAAAAAAAAAAAAAAAAAAAAAGGAAAAGGAATGCCTGGGAAAAAGTTAGTCAATTCATAAAATGTAAAATAATAATTAATAATTTTTGATTTGAAATCACTTATCATATCTTATCATATTTTCCTTTTTGTTTTGGATAATATTTTGGGATGAAACCTCTGTTACGTATTTCCCATTTTAATTTTTCAGTCGAGAAAAAAAAAATTAATCTGACGTATGTTCACGTCATATATGGTTTTTCTTTTATAAATTCCCATTATTTTTGGCTCACTACTAATATAATCAAGTCCTTTTTTCCCTTTCTAAAGCTTATTTTCCATTCTGCAAGTCGATAAGCGCTTATTAAATGTTTTTAAAATGTAGTAAAGAAAAAAAGGGAAGAGAAATTTGGTTAGAGGAAAAAAATTACTGAAATATTTGGATATTATTTTAAACAAAAAAAAAAAAAGTTTGGAAAAAGGCAACTAAAATTATCACTTGGAATAGTAGTGATAAAAACAAAACGAAAAAGCTATGAAATAATGCTTCCCAATGATGTTACATGATTAACTAAGGTGATCACCAGTATAATTTACGAATTTTTGCAATTTAAAAAAATAAATAATTTAGTCAAAATTTGGACTGAATAAAATAAATATAATTGGAAAAATTATTGGACTAAATTGATTGGTTAATTATTTAATGTTCGCTTCAGCCACTCTTCGAACAAATTAATTGAAATTAGCAAAAATATGGAGTTCAAAATTGAAAACTTTCAAAATTAAATGTACTGTTCAATTGATCAGTGTTAAATAACACTTGTCAAATATTTTCATCCTCAATTTAAAATGCACCAATTTAAACAATTTTAAATTGTGGTTTCTTTTTCCGATATATAAAATTTTTTTGAAAAATTCGTGTATTTGTAAAGAAAAATCTAATTTTCTTAAACCTAAGATAAATTTCTGATCAAATAAATTGTTTAATTTTAAATAAAGTAAAATGAAACAGATGTAACAGAGGGAAGTATATGTACATCACGAAAAGTAATAAGTCATTTCTCATTTTTTTTTTAAACATTTCAAATAAATTTAAATGATCCTAAGCATTTTTTGTTTTCTCTGGAAAAGATGACTGATGAGAAAGAATGAAATAAATTCATTGATAAGTAGCGGAAAAGTTTTAATTTCATGACATGATAAGTTGATTTGTTAGTAATGTAAACTTATCTTGCTTAAAGATAAGCTCATATAAAAATTTGCTTAAATTTTGATTCAACAGTTAAAAACAAAATTTAAATTTGCCAGAAATGTTAGATCAGCCGATTATTTGACATTAGAATAAGATAAAGACAGAACTTGAAAAATGATTTCTAATTTAGAGCGAGCAAAATTTAGCTTTCTCAAATTAACAGTTGGCTACTGCTCAGATAACTTATTGCCAGTCATATTATTTGGTAATAAAATTAAGCGTCAATTGTACAAATTAATTATGCTTAGTGTTGTTATGAATTCTATGCCAATAAGACTAGATGGATAAAGTTTAAAGCTAATTTTGGGTGTATTGAAAATTTCCATATTAGATTAAAAACTTAAGCAACTTGAACTTCAATTAAGAAAAAAAATTTAATTATAACAAGGTGCTCTAAAATAATTTTTTTTTATTAACTTGAAAATTTATCATTGACTTTTTGAAAATTTATCATTTTTTTTATTAACTTGAAAATTTATCATTGACTGGAAGAGAATTAGAATTTGCTAATATTTATTAATTTCAAGTTAATAAAACTTTTTAAGAAAAAAAGGCATAGCTACAGAGGAAAAAAAAAAAATTTCAAATGTGACATATTAGTGCTAATCTAAACCTCTCAATAAAAACTTTACCCACTGAAATTAATCAAAAAAAAAAAAAAAAAATTCTTTGTGAAATATTAAAATTAAACATATTCACCATATTGATTGACGTGTTGCAGATTTGTTGCTTTTATTGCTGATGTTGATAATGGTGATAATACTGATAATAACGGTGGTGATAACGGCTGTGTCTGCTGCTGACTTGATGACTGAGCCGGCTGAGTACTTAACGGAACTGTTATTGTTTTTGATGATGGATTTGAATTTTTTTTAGCCTGAAATTTTCAGCAATAAGTTTATGATTTAATTTCAAAAATGAACGTGTTGTCTATTTTAACGAATTTACTACGTGTTACTTTTGACGTATCATACAAGCTGATCAAAGCATTGCAAACTTTTATCATTTCGATTTAAGTTTTTTTTTTTTTCTTTTCTCTCTTTGATATTTCACTGAAATAATAAAACATGGAACTGATATCAATATTTGATCTAATTGAAATGATATGCTAAATGCCACTTAATTATTTTAAACTCTTCTCAAAGAAGAACACTTACGAACGTGTTCAAAGTATTTGGTTAGATGTATTATCATCACTCAACACGTATTCAATTTACGGATGATTGCGAAAAACTGTCCAATTTTAAAATTATCATTTCTTTTAACTACGCTAGCGGTAATACGCTCACATTCACGGACGTGATGAAACAACAAAGTGATCATATCTAATAATACATCCATAAGGACGTGTTAACACGCATTCATGTACAGTTAAAAAAAAAAAAAAAAAACATTGAAATATAAACGTATTTAGTTCAAAATTTAAGTATATTTCTTTACGGATTGTAGATTTAAACGTGGTCGTACGTTTCAATGTTTTCACAAAGAAAAATGTAAAAATGGAAGTAAAATATAAAAATTTCATTGTAAGAAGGTAATATGAAAAATGATACTTTAATTGCTATAAACTGTTCAGCAACAAATCGAACAACAAAACTGAGAAGGGCGTGGTATACTTGAATTAATTTATTATTTTAATTGAAAAGGAATTGATTTCCAAATTTGTCAGCCTTAATCAAGTTTTATTAATGAAAAAAAAAAAAAGATGAAACAAAACGAAAGAGAAGAAAGGAGTGAGAAAAGGAAACATTTAAAGCAATGACTTACTGAACAATTTGATTAATTGAGGGTAAAAATTTCCAGATTTGATTGAATAGAGTTTAAATTTGAATTTGAATATATTTTAATTTCCGAAACTTCCCAATGAAATATATTTGTCAGTATTGTATTTTAACAACAGTGGAAATATTGCATTAATTAAACAGCGAAAACTGAACTGAATCACTGCATTGATTTAATTTGCTCTTCAAAAAAAAAAAGAAAAAAAAAGTATTTGAAATTGTTCATTTTAACTTACAACTTGATTTCTGAGGTGAATAGAATTTCATATTTATTAAAATTTCAGTTAGCAGAGTAATGAATGCTCAAAAATAAAATTTTCCTCATTAAATTTTTTTACATCAGTTAAAAAGCAGGAGAATGAAAAGGAATGTAAAATACTCTAAATTGGAATTTTTTTTTTCCTGCACCTAACATGTCAATATTCCTCAGCAGGTACTTAATTACCGATATATCGAATTATTGCTGAAAAAAGGACATTTGAATTTAATATTGCAGGCATAAAAATTTTTCCAAAAATTGAAACAAAATGAAAATAATTAAATGGGTGGGAAAAATGTGCGGAAGAAGAAGGAATAATAAAGGATAAAGATGATGAGTGACTATCACAATATGATAATTCAGTGATTAAATCGATCAAGCTCAATCTTTTATTCTTTCATTTACTGATTTTTAAGCAAATCCAGAAAATTTATCCGTTCAAATTACTAATTTTTTAACGAAAAGCAACTTAACAAAAAAAAAAAAAAAAAGCCAAACACATTCTTTCATCTTTAACTCTCAACTATCATCCTATGATAATAAAAACTAATCACTTGAGCGATAAGGAATCCCAATAGAATGCTTGTATATTTGAAAATATTAATTCATTTATTAGACGATCTAACTGAATCCATATGGTGATGATATCACAACTGAAACTGTCACTGATTGGCATTGTTCTTATCATTTATTGTCATTTTTATATTGTTTTAAAAAGAGGAGAACGTTAGTTTGGACAGCTTTGGAATCATCAATAGCTATTGGTATTATCGAAATATTCTTTTGCTTTATAAAAATCAAATCAATCCACTTTAGTGTTTTTATATTTTCATTTTTTTTTTTACGAATTAAATAAAATATCAGGATTTCAGGTGGAAAATCAAAAAAAAAAAAAAAAATAATTCGGTTGGCTTTTATGCAACTTAGTAATACTGCACGTCAAACAGAACAATTACTATCATTATTATTACTATATCTTATTATTATTTATTATTATTATTTATTATTATCATTTATCATTATTATTTATTATTATTATTTATTACTATTATTATTATTATTATTCCTATTATTTATTATTGTTTGCTATTATTATTTCGCCTACTGATACCACTATACAAAACTGACATTTCGAAAATATAAAACTGGAACTTGAAAAATGAAAAATATTTGAAATTATATGTTATTTTAAACCATTTATAGTTTTCCATGCCAATGAATTTCATCAGACTTTTTCTTTTTTTCAGCTTCTCATTAATGAAACAGCTATTAAAAATTATATTAAAAATTAAATTAAATTTGGAGCAAAATTAAAAAAAAAAAAGACAATAAAATAAAATGAAAACGAAGAAAAAGAAAAAAAAATCAGTTCTTCTTTTGAAATTATAAGAATTGAAAAAAAAAAAAAAGAGAAAATTACAACACAGCATTTCGTAAAGTCTGTTTAAAAAAAAATCAATCGTAATTATATTTTATAAATTATTTTCACATTTTTAACATTTATAGAAGTGAAAAATTCTACACCGTCAGCAACAATAGCAATAATAAATGAGCAGGCAAAAAAAAAAATGCTAAATTTTTCTATGATTAAAAAATTTCACAGTTAAAAATTTTTTTTTTTTAAAAAGAAAAAAAGAACGAAAGAAGAAGAAGAATTTCACTCATTTCAAAACATTTTTGTTGATTTTCATACAAAAATTTTTCAATAAATATATAAATATTAACAAATATAAATACATCGTCTTCTTGTCTGTAAAAATGAAAAAAAAAAAGAAAAAAAATTTCACTAAAGAAATATGACATTCGACAGAATTTTCCGTTTTATCGCTTTTTTTCTTTTTTCTTTTTTTTCTTTTTTTTTTTGAAAAGATTACTCATTTGAACAGAATGGGAAAATTGACATTTTGGTTGAAATGCAAACACTAAGTGGCATCGTTGATCGTAAATTTTAAGCAAAAAAATATTGGATGAGACTAGACCAAAAATTCTGTTACAAGAAAATTGATTAGATGATAAGATTTCGACAAAATGATAGCAAACATTCAGTGATAAGATTTATTGTTTAATCATTAAGTGATCAGTTTTATGACGTGGAAAAATGTAAAAATGATAAGAAAAAAAGGTATGAGCGGATAAAGGATTATCAAACTATATGAAAACAATGATATATAGCGTAAAATTTCAAAAAAAAAAAAAAAAAATAGATTTGAATTTTTAAAATAAGATCTAAAAATAAGCTCTTCGAATTTTGCCAAAAAAAAAGGAAATAAGAAAGTTTGCTGGTGAAATGTTTTGTTTTCTCTAGTTTGAATTAATATTGAAGAATTTACAAAAAAGAAAGAAAAAATGCCAAAAGATGAAAATGCTCCAATAGCAAAGAATCGTTTTAAAAATGAAAAAGCGAAAAAGAAAACCAAAAAAAAAAAAGAAAATTCTAAGAAATTGAAAAATTTTGGAATTTTGTTACACTTTTCTTTTCCGAATTTTTTATATCAAAAAACAAAAAATTTTAAAAAAAAATGGTTTTTGAGCAAATTTTTTTATTGTTAATAGCAGCAATATTTTACTAATACCAATCATAGTTGAAAGAACAAAAAGAAAAAATGAAAATAAAAAAATCAAAACAAGAACAAAAAAAAAAAAAAAGAGAGAGATTTTGTTCCAATCATATCAGATAAAAGATAAATTAAAAAATAATAATAATAATAATTAGCGAGAAAATTTTTTTTTAATAATAAAATTTATTGACTCGAGAAAAGAAGAAAATTTTCAAAAAAAAAAAAAAACCCAAAACATACCACTAAACTTAATTATTTTTCCAAATTTTTTTGGAAAAATAATTAAGTTTAGTGGTATGCAATCCAGATGCTTTCATAATATTAGAAATATAACACTAACAAATGTAACATAAAAATTTATTTCCACAAATTTAAATTTTAACTTTCAGCGGCAAATTTTTTTTCCACATTTTCTCTTTTTTTTTTTTTTTCTTCTTGAAAAGTTTTTGGAAAGTTAAATGTATAATACTAGCAGGAAATAATTGCATGTTAAGTATATCTATGAAAAAATTGTTTCGCATCCTCCTTTTTTCATAATTTTTATTCTTGAAATTCATTTCAAATTTGTCTCAAAATTAGTGAAGAAATCCTTTTAGCAATAGACGAGATAATACTAATTAAAATTTACTATTCAGAAGAAATTCATTAAATTAGCGAATCAATGAAAATTTTTTTGATAAAATTTAGAATCATCCATTTATCCTTCATTCGAATCAGGCTGAAAAATACAGAAGTCGTAGGAACGGAAAAAAAAAACGGATGTTAAGTAATTATGATGAATTTTTAGAAAAAAAAAACAAAAAAGCTTATAAAAATTTGTATCAGAAAATAGTAAACTTCAAAATTGTAATATAAAATTGAGCAACTTGTTTCTGGTTTTGATAATTTCCGATGAATCTCTGATTTAAATAAAAAATTACCACTTACTTTTTTTTTTCTTTTTTGTCTAAGTTATGTGAACTTTAAATGTAAAATAAATGAAATATTTAATTGTAAAAGATATCGCATAGATGAAAAACTAAAAATGATTGGTACAGAATTACACGAACTATAATATTATTCTATTAACAAACGCAAATTGTTCATCTCTCTGTTTACCTAAAATTCAACGGTCCACCTGAAATCTTCTCCGCTTATAGAAATTGAAATTTAAGAAGGAAGGAAAAAANAACGGTCCACCTGAAATCTTCTCCGCTTATAGAAATTGAAATTTAAGAAGGAAGAAACTTTTTTCCTTGAGAGTGAAATTTTAAAAATAAATTTGGATAACAACGCTTACAAGTACCTGAGTAAAATGTAGTTTTAATCACTCATATTTCTTTTTTTTTTCTCTCTCTCTCTCTCCATTAAAGCTTTTCCTTTCTATTTTAATTTATGAAATAAATGAAATGAATAAATATCTGCACCTCAGAAATAAATAAATAACTAAACTTTACAAACAAAATAAGCAAAATTTGTTACAAGTTTTTTTTTTTTTGTAATTTGTGAAAAAAATTTTCATCAAAATTGTTAGTGGAAACATCAAATAATGATAAATTAAACTGAATGTATGAAAAACTGGCAAAAATGAAAGAAGAAAAAATTGAAGTTAAAGAAAGGAGAAAATATTAGCAAATAATCACTTGTATCTTATCATTGTCATTCTTCTTATATGATCGTTATTATTTATAATCATTAGCAGACAGCAAAAAATTATATTCTTAATTAGACATCGGTTTATCTCGCTTGAATTTTATAAATTTCATTGTAAATTATGTTAAATTTAAGAGGCAGTTCATGCCTCTATATTAGTTTTTGGTAATTACAATTGTCCTCCACAAAATTAAACTACTCATTTTTTGAGCTTACCTGAAAAGAAACTTTCCGATGTGACAGAAATCATTCGTGTCATACAATTTTCCTGCTCTTTTACATTTTTTTTTTTCAGTAGCTTTTATTGTCTTTCCAAATATCCAGGTAAAGCGAATTAAAATTAAGGAAGAGATAAAGAAAAGCAGAATTACAATAGATTNTTTTTTTTTTTTTTTCAGTAGCTTTTATTGTCTTTCCAAATATCCAGGTAAAGTGAATTAAAATTAAGGAAGAGATAAAGAAAAGCAGAATTACAATAGATTTACAAGTTTCTGATTTCTATTATTCAACACAATCATCTAGTGGCTAAAGATGGATTTGTCAGCAGTTTAGTTAATAATCTAATTAATAATTTAATTAAAGCAAAGCGAACCACCATGCAAATTAAAAATTGTTATAAAGAGAAAAATAACTCCAAGAAATTCATTTAGTAATTACTGGACACATTATACATCAGCCTCTTCAAAATTCTCAACTAAATAAACTAATAATTAGTTTTATTAAGTCACTAATAAAAGTATTTATAACCAACCCATTATGCCATAAAATATTAACATGAAAATTCACTGAAATATATATATTTTTCGATACCTCTAGTAGGATATCGTAATTTTTCCAACAAAATTCACATGTAACTTTTTGCCCGAACGAAATTAGACATTAAGAAATCGCGGGACATATTCTCGAGAATTTCAAGCTGCTTTAAAGGATGATATAACCCACATGTTTCGAAAAGTTCAAATCAAATATATTTTTAACAATTTAAATTCTATTCAAATCATTAGTAAATCACGAATAATTAATGGCAAATCAACGTAAGGAAGTAATTATAATTGATTCTTATCATGAAGTCAGCCTAGGAAAGCTGGAGAGATCAAATTAAAGTTGAAATAATTTAAGCTCAATTATTGTAAAAAAAAAAAAAAAAACTTATCAAAAACTAATTTGATTTCATGTCAAAGATGGAAAATAAAATTAATTACAATAGTTGCAATTAGGAAATATTTTCCATTTATTAATTATGGATATTAATTGAACAAAAAGAAAAAGAGGAGAGGGATAAAAGAAAGCAAAAGAAGCAAATTCTTTTCTTTTCTGAAATATATACACATTTCTGAATTAAAATTTATAAAATTTATTTTATAAAACAAAAATCCTTTTTAAGAAATGAAATTATTCCGCTTACCTTATCACGATTCAACTTCCTTGTATAACGTGATGATGGCGTATTACATTCAGTAATCATAATTGATTCTGTTCGCATTTCAATGGTACTTCTAATTAAACCTTTTGATATCTTATTCTTTTTTCGATCTTTTTGATAATTACTACCATTTTGTTCATATGACTGAAAGAAACGTGCAAAATATGCATGTAATTAAATTAAAAAAAGAAAATAACAATTAAATTAAGCTCGACAATATGATGATATAATATGAAATTATTCAAATTTAGTATATTACTCATTCAAATTTAGTATATAATATATTTACATTATTCAAATTTAGTATATATATAATTTAGTATATTACATCTGTTCTTTCTGCATTAATTCAAAAAAATTTTAAATTTATTAATTTTCACGCGGCTTTTTTTTTTCATCTTTATTAATTATACTTCAATTACTGATTGATATTTCAATCATTGCTTTTTTTTTTTTTTCAGAATAATTAAATAAGTACCATGATACAATCCTGTATTGTACTTAACTGATAGAGGTGTGTTTTTTCCTGACAACCGCTCCGTCCACATTCACCATGTAAATATGCTAATTCTTTTCCGGTTGATTTTTGAAAATTTACTAATCCAATAGGATAATGATGATTTAGGATGAGATGTAATCGATGCCATCTCATTGTTCTAAAAAAAAAAAAAAAAATTAATTGAAAAAAAAAAGGAAAGAAAATTAAATGCTCAAATTTTATTTACTTTTAGCAGTTCAAAATATGGTAAATAATGAATTCATCTATACACTAATTAATTTAATTTAATAAAAAATTTATCAAAAATTATATAATTCTCCTTTTTTTTTTTCGATTCAATACCTTTTTTAAATTACTCAGTTTTTTTTAATACTTACCAATAAATTGCTTATTAAAAGTCAACAATTAATGAAGAGATTTAAAAGAGAGGTAGAAATTAAAAGAGCAATTATATATCAAAATTAGCAAAAATTTCTCATTAAATCAATTAATGAATGAATTTTGACGGAAAACAGAGAAACAATTTATACTTCAGTTCCAGAATCCAAAGTTGTGGTTCCTCATCAGGCTTATCCAAGCGTTGATGATAATAAACAATGATAATATTATGCCTCAGAAATAAACAACGATTTGCATATCTATTATTTGGCTTCTGAAATCGAGAATCCGGATGTGTGGATAACATCTGAGCAACACCGCGATATCGTCCAGTAATAGCAATACTTAATATTGTACTCTCAAAACGATTGAACAGGTAAACACAATTCTGATAGATGAACGGATCACAAAATAGAGCTGAAAGAGAAATTTGGAAGGAAAAAAAGAAAGATGAAATAATGAGCTAAATGCTAACAAAGTTGATTGTTTTGACAAATTGCTAAAATGTTACTTCCTCATTTTGGTAACTAACAAGGAACTGCTCATCACTAAAATATTCAACGATTCTTCCATGCTTCCTCATTTTGGTAACTAACAAGGAACTGCTTATCACTAAAATATTCAACGATTCTTCCATGCTTCCTCATTTTGGTAACTAACAAGAAACTGCTTATCACTAAAATATTCAACGATTCTTCTATGCTATTGTCTAATTATCCAATCTAATCACTATCTAGTTTTTCATTAATAGGATGCTTCTGAATTATTTTTAAAAAATGCTAGTAAATATTTTTATTCCGAAGAGAAATAATTTTAAGGAATTTTAAATTCTAAAGAAATAATTTTAATAATCCGTATGGATATACCAAATATCTCTCACTATTCTGGAACTAAATGCAAAAAGAAGACTGTTTTTTTCACCAAATTGAAATCACATCAGAATTAAATATTAGTGTTTAATCGAACATTTAATAAAATTTTTTTTAACAATTTTAATTTATTTTATTTGATTTCTGTTATGCTTAAATATTTTGATCTTCAGGCATCAAAAATAGCAAATAAATTCCTCCAATCTTCTAAAAGAAGCAAAAAAAAAAGAATGCTAATATTTAATAATTAATAATTAATACCTTTTTTATCCTTAATAGATGCCTCAACAACAACCGTTCGCACACCGTTAGATGAATAAAAATTTGATAAATGTAAAAGCCATATCTTCGGTGAATCATTTGTTGTTTTATTCTGTGCTGATAACGGATATGATATCAAAACAGGGCCTGTTTCATCATATATAACTGATGTTGCGTAATGCTTCCTCAAATATATTTATTTCATTTCTAATTTCCAATAATTCATGATAAGATATGATAATTTTTTTAAGATAAAAAAAAAAAAAAGATATAAAATCTTTAAGAAGATAAGCATTTTGCTAATTTTTACAAACTAATAAATGATGAAAATAAAAAAAAAAAGAAGGAGAAAAAAATATGATGAAAAATTTTTGCAAAAATTGTAACAAAATCAAGCAAACTTTTAAATTTCAATCAATTTTTTTCTACTTGTTCTTTTCTTTTTTCTTTTTTTTTTTTTTTTTTTTTACAAATTTATTATTTTTAAAAAGCTATAAAATCAATTATTGGCAAATTTGTAATAATTTTAGTCGTTATAAATGATTTATCGTTGTTTATTTCTCTCTCTAATTCTTTTTTTTTTTTTAATTCGTTTCTAAAATTTAACAACTTACTTGCAAACAATTTGCGTGAAAGTAATAGGAGTACAAACAATAACCAATTTTAGCGCAAAATTTAATATTCCTTTGGTTATGTATAAATTACCTTCACGATTTTGTAACACTAAACAAATTGTTAATTCATCCAAAAATGCTATATCGAATATCTAAATAATTGCTATAAATCAATAGTTGTTATAAATCGTAACAGATTTATGCATGATTATTTTCGTCATTTAATCATTTTCAACTAATCATTCCTTATCAGATATACACAGTAGCAATCATTCATTCATTATCAGCAATAGCAAATAATACACCTTCAACGAATCCATCCATTCCTTACATAATAATGATAATAATTAATAATAGCAATAATAATAATAATAAAAATAGTTGTCTCATACTTCATTAACGCTAATTAAGTATAAAGTGTGCATATTTAGTAAAATATAATTTACATATATATCTTTTTGTGCAGAAACTTTTGCTTTTATACTTACCGTATCTTCATTATGTTTTATGTCAATTCCACTAACAGTATAATTGCTGCATTGAATTTCATCATCAGTATCATACAAATAAAGCTGTTTATTATTTTTCCTGAAAAAAAAAAACAAAAAACAAAAAAAAAAAAACAAAAAAAGAAAAAAATGAAAGTTAACTTTCAGAAAAATGAATGATGAGAAAATAAAAAAGGTATTGATAGTTTGCGGATGTTTCGTATTCTTAGTGTTTGAGAATTTTGAAACTGTTGAATTTGAGTGGCACTTTAAGGAAGAAAAAAAAATAGATGTCATGCTTGAAACAAATTGAAACATTTTTTTTTTTTTACAAAATTTTTTCCTTTTTGAAAAAAGTAGAATTTGAAAATGTATATGCAATTTCTTTATGGTATAATATTTAATATTTTTCAAATTTTATTCCTTTTTTTTTTTTTTTTTTTTTTTTTTAATAAATTTCTCCTTGAAAGCAATTGCGTTATTTATATTTAAAGAGGAAAAGCCGAATTTCTTCCGACTTTCTAATTACATTTACTGTTTTTATTAAATATTTTAAAAATTATTTATTTCAAGAAGAATTTACCGCTATTAAAATAAAAATTTATAAATTTTTCATTTTTTATTTCTAGTTGCTGATGAAAAATTTTATTTCCAAAAATTTCCCGCATTAACATTAATGCTAATTAAATATAAAGTTCACAAGTAGTGAGTGAAGTAATTAATGGAAAAGTATGATAAAGTTTGTTGAGTTTTCTAATTTTATCAGATCAAAAATAGAAAAATTTTGTTGAATTATTTAAATTTTATGGGATCAAAATAGACTAATTGAACAGATGGATAAACAGAAAAGGAATGCACAGAGTACGCGAATGCATGAAGGAATTTTTTGAATTTCTAAAAAAAAACAATTTTTTTTTTTTCAATAAAATAAACAAACAAATTTCACAAATGCATTCATTCACTAATTATAAATAAAAATTTCCAAAAAATTACTTTTTTTTTTTTTAAATTTATAATAAATTTCTTTTTACTTTGATAGGAACAGTGCCCCATATTACAATTTGTTTCAAAGAAAAAAAAGAAACAAGACTTGTTTTTTCAGTTAATTTTTTTAAGTGAAAAAGAAAACCAAAATTAATGTTTATTCTTTCTTGAAAAATTCTCTCGTAACTAGATGAGAAATTATATTATTTTGTTAGTTCCAAAGCTAGAATAGTTTGGGCTAAAAGGTAACCAACTGAGCTAATTAAAATGAAGGAATCGTTTTTTTTTTTTTTTTTCTCGAATTACAATAGGCTTATTTGAAGCTAATGATAGCAGTTTTAGAATAATCTGTTTGGAACAAAAAAAAAAAAAAATCATATAAGATCGAAGCCTTGTCTTTTTTCTTTGAGAAAGTCTTAAATTGGAACTAAAAATTTATTTTAATAAACACTTAAGTGAAGCAAATTTTTTTATGCAAATTGGACAGCGTTGAAGCGAATGTTAACTTTAAAAAACAAAATATTTGAATATTCACTGAATTTAGAATAAAGCTTAATTTAAAGAAATATCAAAATCATTGAAACCCAATTTGTACATCCACTGAATAAAGTATTTGCCGAACATTTTACGCTGAAATTTCATTTTTTTTTTCTTCAATAAATATTTCAATTAAAATTCATTGAAAAGAGTGAAATTTTAGTTTGGACTGTTCACATAAAATGAGGAAAAAAAATGACATAATTAACCAAAAAAAAAAAAAAACACACTGTTATTTAATTTTAAAACTTCATTAACACCATAAAATAAATCGTGTGCAAAATGCTTAAAATTAACATAATGAAATTTTTTTTTTTTTTCTAAATATTAGAGAAAGTTTGGTTAAAATCTACCGTTCATATTATAGCAAGCAATTTTCAAAATTAAGTAATAAGCACAAAATGATTATGAAAAATATTAATCGTCATATTATATCTTTTTCTATTGTACAAAATTTTCCACTCTATTTTTTTTTTTTTTTTCATACTTATTATATAAATTTTTATTACTATTCCTTTTTAGTTCGTTTTTTTTTTTCTTCTTTCAAAAAGAAATACGCCCATTTAGAAGTAATATGCCATCAATGTGTGAAATAATAGAAGATATGCTACTTTTAACGACAAAATTGACAATGACAGAAGAAAAAAAAGAAAAAAACTTATTAATTAATATTTCATTGATTAAAAATTCGTATTATAATAAAAATCCTTTCTTCAAATAAATAAAATACCTACTTGAAGAGAAGTTTTTTCGCATCAGGTGAAACGGCCATAATACGATATGCGCTACTGACACCGGTAAATGATCGTATATCTTTCATTTCATCCATTTCCGTATCCATTTCAACTTTTTGGCCACTTGTACAATTCAAAATATTTAGATCAATGAAACTGCCAGATTGTAATATATCAAATCGTTTTCCACCAAATTTCTTTTTCATAACTTTTTTTTTTCCTTTTTTTTCTTTCTTTTTTCTTTCTCTCTCTTTTTTACTACAAAAAAAAAGAAAAAAAATATTTATAGTAAAATTGATATTTTGTTCAAGTCTTTACATCACTTCTAAATAAATAGATGGTAATGCAGTTTGATAGTAATAATAATAATACTAATAATAGTAATATTATTATTATTTAGTACTAATAAGTGCAAATATCAAAATAGTAATGATTGATTTGAAGCGTCCAAATAGATGACAAATAATATTGTTGTAATAGTCAGTAAATTAATAGAAATTGAAAATATATTCCGATAAATAAATAAATACAATTCCGGTTTTCCATCTTTCATTCCTTTTTTTTCCTTGTCACATCAGAGTTGTAGTGAGGAAAAAAATATCACAGCCGTGCATGACGATGATAACAGAAGCATTAATTGAATAAACGAAATATCCAGTAGTCGATTCGTTTTTTTTTTCTTTTCTCTCTATTTTTTATTCTACTTTTTATTTTTTTATTTTTTTCAAACTGCAATTAAAGTTATATTGAACGAAAAGTCAACAATTCGTTTTTTTTTTTTTTTTTTCTTTCCGTAACATTTTTTAGTCTTATTTATTATGGCGTATATTTTTTTGCAAATAATATCTAATGTTTGTTTATTACTAAATGTTAGCATAATAAACTTACTCAAAAATTTTAGTCACAAGAAAAAAAACAAAAAAAATTACTAATTTGGAGGAGAAACAATGAGAAGTTGGACATTAATTGGAATAATACAACAATAGAAAACTCATTCTTGCCAATTATGACAATGTAAATGTGATATTAAAAAAAAAAAAAAAAGAAAAAGAAAAATTCAATTCCAGCTGTTTATAAATGTAGTAAACAAAGGAAGACTTAAAACTGTTTCATACCAAATTCTCCTTTAAAAAAAGAAAAAAAAGAAAGCGACTCAGCCAAATAACTGTATCAAATTCAAGCCTGAGGCAAATGAAATGGTAGACTTAAGAAGTAATAAACTTTTCAAACTATTTCAAGTTTAAAAAGGCTCAAAAAAAAATCATTTTAATTTATAGAACTCTTGTTACAATATTCAAAAAGACAATAGTTTTCATTGCATAGTCGACTGAGTTTTTTTTTTTTTTTTTTTTCCTATAAACAGATCAGAAGTTTGATCTTTTTGGGGTTTTTTTTTCCTCATTTTTCAACTCTTTTGTAAAAATTGGTGTTTAGCAAGCTTCTTATTTGAAACAAAAAGTGTCCCATCTAATCATCTGAATTACCCAAATTATAATACAAACTTTTCTTTTCCACTCCTACTTTTTCTTGAATGGATTTTATAAATATATCTATTACTTCCTCCTCTACAGTCAGTAGTAAAACAGTAGCATAAACCAATGACACTGTAATATAAACCAGTGAAATAGTAATCTAAACCTAAAGAATTGTAGCATAACTCGAAAAGACAGTAAGCTAAAGTTATGGAACTGTAGCACATATTAATGTTAACATAAATTCGCTGAGCTATAGCATAAACAACCAATGAAATTGTAGCATAAAAGGCATGAAATTTGTAGCACAAAATCAATGAAATTGTAACATAAACCAGTGAAATCAATGAAACGAATGTAACATTTCATTTTGTTTTTTTTTTTCTTTAATTCATCGAAATTTTGTTGGTTTTCTGTTATGGAATGTGTTTTTTTCTTTTTTTTTTTCTTTTTTTTTTTTTTTTTTGGTTTTCCACATTAATTAAAAACCGACTTTTTTTCTGGGAAAAGAGCGGAAAAGATTGTTAGCTATAAATGTTGTATTAAAATTTGTAAAAGTGTATAAGGAGAATTTTATCTCTGTAAGAAAAAAGAAGTTGAATGTTGCAATATTGAACACAATAAGTTTTTTTTTCTTTTTTTTTTTTTTTGAATTTCTATGAAATTTGAAAAATTTGTGTAGGAGAAAAGGGATTTCTCAGATTGCGAAGACATTAATTGTAATTGTCAATTAAATGAATGAGAATTAAATTAAATTCCTGATTTACGTGTGAAGTGAGAAATTCATCGTTTCAGTTTGCTAAATAACTGAAATTCATAGTTAGACGCAGTTAAGGTATAACTTGCAATATGGTTTGTGTTAAAGTTGCAAATGTAAAATCGGTAATTAAATTTAACTGACATGTGATCTGAATGCAATACTGACGTCAAATCATTCCTTTCTCTGCATCAAAAGTAATTTTTGAGAGCGAAAAATGTTACAAAACTAGCTTTAAATAGTAGTAGTATTTTCTGTAATTTCAATTTCAGGACAACAACTTCGTTTTTTTTTTTTCTAATTTTAATTCTTCTAAATAAATGAAGAAAGAAAAATAAAAAATTATGCAAAGGATTAGGATTGTATGAAGGAAGCTTTTTTTATTCAAAGCATTTTGACCAAAATTATAAATTGATAATACAATTAATTAGGATGATTTTTACAGTAAAGTTCACTTTTCTCAACACTAATAATAGTTGCAATTTTTAATTTTTCTTCCTTTTTATTACCTTAGATAGAATTACCAATTTTAACAGCTGGACTAATTAAAATATTTTTCTTTTTTTTTTTTTTTTTTTTTTTAAATAAAGCCATTTCATTCCTTTCAGTTATAATTTCTTTGGGAAGGAAATTTGTAAATTTTTTTTTCTTTTAAAAATTGATAAGACTAAAACAAATATACAAATACTATCATTTGCTTAAGTGTTTAAAATAGCAGTATCTATAAACTAAACTAAATGATTAAACTGTCTCGTCTTTCTCTTCCCCATCAGTTTGTTTATCCGTCTGTCTCTACGTGTATTTACATCTTATCATGTGCGTGCGTGTACGTACGTGTAGTATGTATTTGCACTGAAGAAAAAAGAAAAAAAAAAAAAAAAAGAAGAATATTTGGGACGGAGATGAATTTGGAGCTGAAGAAAAGCTAAAAGTGCTTATTTTAATTAGCTGGAAAAAAAAGGAATTGATTGAAATTGTTTATTTTAACACTTAAAATTTAAAACAAACAAGTTCATTGTTTGCTTTTTCTTTTACTTCTCATTTAGTACTTTCACTTAATGGAAAATAGAAATGTTTAATACAAAAATTTTGCCCATAAAATAGAAATTTCTAATTGGATTATTTGTAAAAATTTTATGTCTCAAAGTTTATTTCTTTTTTCTTTCGCATTTTTTTTTCGGTCATTTTCCATTTTCATTTCTCTGTTGAAATTTTTTTTAAATTGAAAAAAGAAAAAGGAATTAATGTTTACAATATGTGAAAAGGAGAAAAAATTTTCACAGAAATGGCACATGATGAAGTGTTTTTTTAATCACACATTTATGATTAGACTAATAAAAATTTAAAATGCCAAAATTTGAAAAAATTTTCAGAATTGTAAATAAACATAACTGATTGTGTTTCCTTTTCTCTAAAATTTGGAGAAAAGGAAAATTCTCTTGCAAGTATTATAGTATTCCAAAGACGATTGACTTAACTTAATGAACTGAGACGAAAATTCTTCAGTTAAATTTCTGAAATTAAGTTTGAAAAATTCGATGTCAGTTTCCAAAAAAAAAAAAAAATGAAATGATTTTCGATTGAAATGTCGAAACACAAATGATAATGAAAAATTTTCACAATTTTTCGGCAAACCTTCAAAAATGTCTAACAGGGGCTGATGAAATTTGATCGAAATTTGAACAAAATTTTAGTAATTTGAGCAATTCTAATCTAACGAAAGCACAATTAATAGAACTTTCATTTCTTCCTTTTTGAACAATTTCTCTTATTTCGAAATAATCAGCGCTATCTTATCAGTCACAGATTAATTCTCAGACATTGTCGAAGTGTAATGTAGCATTTCCACGGAATGAAATGCTGAAACGTTTTCTCGAAGGAATTTTGCAATTTTTTTTCCAAAAAATAAAAAATAAGAAATTACAATAAATGAATATAATTTCGGTAGTTCTCTGAGAATACAATAATAATTTTGCCAATTTAAAAAAAAAAGAAAAAAATTATTAATGGAAATAGGCTATAAATTGCCGAATTATACTGAAAAATCTTCAAACTATTTGATCAATGATTTTTGTTAAAAATGTGTTTTAATATTACAACATTTCAAGGTTGCAGATACAATAGCTTTTGAAAAAAAAAAAAAAAAAAATAATAATAATGCGCAATTATGGATGAAATAATTATTTATGTCATTAATCAAACAAAAAAAAAAAAAAAAAATTCCTTTCCACAATTAAAATTAATATAAATTAAATATTGTCGATTGCAGAATGTGCAAATTATAACAGTGATATTACCTGAAAGTCTAAATGATAATGATTTATTCATTTTCAATATGTATGTAGCGATAATTTAGCGGTTAAAACATTTTCAAAATTAATCAAAACTCATTGAGTTTACCAATATTGCTACCATAATTTGGCATATAATATGTCATAATATATATCTTCCTTTTTCAGAGACCTATTATTGGAATTGAATTACATGTGCCGAATAAAATCAAAATTTAATATAAAATTATGTGTTTGAGTATTGTATTGCACCATTTCATTTTTATTACGTGTACATCTGTGAGAAATGAAAAAAGAATTTTTGATGAAATCATCAATTCAAAGCAAAAAATTACTAAATTAACAATTTTTAAAATAAAATTCAATAATCTGTTACTATTTTTTGCTATTTAATTTAACCATATTTTTGTTCCCGTAATTTTTCTTTCTTTTTTTTTTTTTTTTTTTTAAATTTTTCTATAATTTTCTTTTTTTCTGTATTTGTAAAAATCTACATTTATTTATTTTACAAATTTTATTCAATTTCAGATATGTATTTAAATACAGATGCAGATACGTATTCAAATATAAAAACTAACAATTACATATTTTAAGCTTAAAAATGCAAAAGTATTGTTAATTTAGTGGTTTTCTTTCTTCAGTACTCAATTAAAATGCGTTGATTTCTTGATTTGCTTAGCGAACTTTGAATAATTAAAGTAAAAAATTATGCAAATTTTTGAGATACTCTTTCAGTGATAACATTTAAAAAGTGTTTGAAATTAATCAGATTGTGTTTAATATGATTCATTATCAATCAAAATAGTTCAATAAATTGAATGTAATAGTTTCGCTAAGGAGAAAAAAAAAAAAAGAAGAAATGATTAGAAAGGAAGATTTTGGTAATATTTATGAATATATTTATAATAACTTTTGACAATTTCATTCAGATGAAAAGAAAAAAAAAAAAAAAAAAATTCGTGTAATATTTTGAATTTGGAAAAAAAATTTTTTTGCTAAATAATACTTTAAATTGCCAATGCAGATAGCTTTTAAATTGAATGCAAAAAATTGACGTGTAACAATGAATGTAATAATATAAATATGCTCAATGTAAATAGTAAATATTAAAGTTTGTTTGCAAAAAAAAAAAAAAAACAGTAAATATTCGAATTTCTTTTTTTTTTTTTTTCTTTAACAAATAACGTAAATTTCAGCATTCCGTAAATTGTCGAATTTTTCATAAAATAAATGAATTATTTATAATTTAATTTTCTGCTCAGTGATTATTGTCCAAAAAAAAAAAAAAAAAAAAAAAAAGAAGCAAAGCAAATTTTCCTCTCTACTGAAAAATATTTCCACTTTTCTTTTCAACTTTTTTTTAATCAAAATTCAATTTAAAAAAAAAATTAAATTTACTGCTTGATGCTACGAACAGAAATCATTTTCGTTCTTTCAGTTCAATATACGATTATTCAAATTATCTTTGAAACAGAAAAACATACCGGTTAATTTAAATAGGCAGGAAATGGTCTGGTTGTTTCTAAAATTTGAGCAAACTGCAATTTCTAAATTGGAAATTAACCAAAAAACTGTTCAAATGAACGGAAATGAAACAGGAAGCAATATATGCATAACAGTCTTTCTTTCGATTGTTTCTCGTGATAAAATTATCAAAATAATCAATAAATGATATGAAATTATTAAAAGAAACTATCGTTGCAGCGCTAAATGCTAAAGATGTCGAGTAAAAAAAAAAAAAAAAAAGTAACAGTGATGATAATTTGTTATCAGTTCAGCAAGATGAAATAATTCTTATGATTTGTAGCAGTTTAAATAAGCCATGACAGTTTTATTAGTTTCAAAAAAAAAAAAGGAGAGATATTTAAGTTTTGCTTTTTTTTTTTTCTTAATTTCGATAAAATTATTCTTATTTGTTCAAATCTTCTTTCAAAAGGAAAAATAAAAATGAAACTGAATTTTGTAATTTCAAAATTGAATTAAAAAATGTTATAGTAAGTGATAGCGTACTACGTTTCGAAAAGACTAAACGTTTTTTGAAAATTTAAAACAAAAATGTATTTGAATCATTTTTTTAATCTAAAAAAATTAATTTGACACGAAAGTTGTCAAATTTTCGTTCTTTTTTTTTTTGCAAGAATAATGAATTAAAACTAAAATTAACCAATTTAACAAAAATTTTTTATTTCATATCTTTCTTCATATTTTTCAAATCACTTTAATTTTAATTCTTTAATATCATTTGTAAGCCTTTCTAGTGGATATGTAATTATCAGAATTCCATATCATATTACTAGTGTGTTTCTGGTTATTTTATACAACTGAAGCAGGTAAGTTTAATAATGGGAGCTATTTAGTGTAATTAAAATCAGACTTAAGACTAAAATAATGGAAGATTATTAAGGCTAGATTTGAATAGAACAGTTCAACTTTCCTCTCTTCTTTGCGTTTTTTTTTATCAATATTGTTATTCTGCTTTACTATTTGTAAAAATTACAAAATAAATTAATTTAAATCCTTNGTTTTTTTTTTTTTTTTTATCAATATTGTTATTCTGCTTTACTATTTATAAAAATTACAAAATAAATTAATTTAAATCCTTATCAAATCTATGAATTACGAACTATTGTTCTGTTTCCAAGTGAGCAAATAATTTAAACTTTGCATTCTAATTTTTATTTATTAAAAAAAAAAAATTCATATTTTACTAAATTTTAACGAAAAATCTCCTGTCTAAATTATTGAAATCATCTTAAAAAAAAAAAACAAAATCTTCTAAAACTTAGTTTAAAAAAAAAAACAAAAAAAAAGTAATTACAACACATTTTAGCAATTCAGTTGCTGGAAATTTGCTTCAAAAAGTTTTGTTCGTGAAATCACAGTTCTAATTGGAAGAAGTATGCACGGATGAGAATTGATGTCTGGATAATGAAATATTAGATTGCTCTTTTCTTTTTTTTTTTTTTAATACAACTAAATTACACTAATTTGAAAAGAACTTTTTCAAGCGCAAGATAGCAGCAGGATGAGTGTGTAAAGTTGAGGTTAGAGATCGTATTTCAGTCTATGCTAGCTTTTGCAAATAGCACAAAATGTAGTATATATCACGGGACCAACGTATACTTACTTCCTCGCTATCACTATAGTCAATAGTGGCACGTCTACTACGGATATTAACCTGAAATTATTCTGCTAGAATTTAAAATGAGAAGTTTATTAGGAGTATGAAACTTGAAAGTGAGAACTTACCGACCAAATTTCATACTTCTGGTACCTCTTGGAAAAGTGTGAATCTTGGTTGTTAAGTTTGCGAAGAAACAAATGAATGTAATTTTTATGCATCAATTTGTTTCTTTAACATTTAACGCTTATTTTCCCAACAATCTCTTTGCCATCGATAATCAGTACGGCAGGAGAAATGTTCCCCTTATGATGGTTCACGTGTACCGGAATCCATTCCTTGACGCCAATTTGAGCTGCTTCTTTAAACAGCTTCCACGCATAATCGAAGCCACGTATTTGTTCCGGAAATTCAAAGAAAACCTGAATTGAGCCGATATTTTTGCGATATTCATGTCCATCCCAACCGAAATATGCTGCTATTTTGTCACCATCATTCCAGATACGGCGCACAACTGAATTGTTACCACAGTGCCAATGTACTGATTCGGATTCTCGTTTGGTAGCGTGTTAATTTACTTTCAAACAATTGAAAATTGAACCAAACTGATGATACCAATTAAGAGCCTGGACTGATTTTGCCGACTGTTGGCCATGGATCATCTCAGCGAAAGTCGGCCGCATACAAGAACAACCAGTTTTGCTTGTCCTGCACCACATTCGTTACATATACAGTTCCACGCTGCATATTTTGTTGTCCGGTAGCTCGAACCGGATTACTGATTGCTATTTAGCCGGTGGATTCGGCATCATTACGGTGTAATCGAAATGAAGTTCTGATTGAAACAGCTCATCTTTTGGGGCATAATTAATAACTGAATCAGGCTTAAATTTGTATTTACAATTATGTATGCAAATTTTTGACACTTCATTCTAATTACACTCTTTTATCCAAATTCATTCGAAAATTTATTTAATTATTTCATTTAAAATAGAAAATTCTAAATTAATACGCTTCGTGCAAAAATTTTTACTGCATTTTCTTTTTTTTTTTTTTTTTTTTCATTTTTGAAATTACAAAAAAATTATTTGTTATGTTACATTTCAGTTTTTCAGTTGTGTTAGTACGATTTTTTATTCATATTAGATTGAATGGTTTTTGTTAATTATAAAAATGCAACGATTTTCAAATCCTTTCCTCTAATATGACTACTCAGTTTTAGACGCACTTCAGCAATTGCTCTAGACACACTTGATTAATCGTTCTGTACAAACTTAATTACTTGTTTCAGAGACTTGACTAATCTAAGCACACTTGATTACTAATTCCAGATATACTGGATTACTCGTTTCTGCTTCCACAATTCGCTTGAAGATGATCAAATTCCGCGATATCTCAGTATATTCTCGAATGAGAACAAAAAAAGAACAATACTGAAAGAAACAATAATTTGTTTTAAATAAAATTATATCATTTTTAATAAACTTAGATGGGTTTTTTTTTTTTTTTTAAACTAACTTTCGATATAAATCAATAGCATGTTTGTTAGATCACAGTTAAAAATTTCATTTTAATTCAGTCAGTGTTTGTCATTTTCATTGTAGCAATATCCACTGATGCTATTGTGTCCGATTCATCCGGTATACCGGTTTTTCCAGAACCCTGAAAATGATTTGCTAATTCTATTTGATTCTAATTATATGTACCGCAAACTACAAATGATTAAATTACCTCTGTACGATCGTCTTGCTGTACAATATCACGTTTAGCTTCACGAACTGTAATGTTATATTCATCATCATCAATCATATTATCACCAAATGCATTAACGTTCGACTTCTGACTGATCGTATCATCGTCAACTTCTCCATCTCCTTCCTTTTTTACTTCAACGGCAAGTTTCTTTTCAAGCAAAAATGAATTCATCAAAATTCGAGCATCTTTGCAGATATTATCTGCTAGAATTGATAACAAAATCATCAAAAAATAATTTTTTGCTGCATACAATGCTGAAGGATAGGAAATATTGATTGACTGTATGATCAAATAGAATAAAATGATCAAATATAGTAAATAAATGAGAGAGATTTTGCAAACATTGTTTAATGAGATCATTGAATATTATTGTCATGGCGGATGCTTCCTGCGCCAAATTTTTATTATCTTCAATTTCCGCTCGTAATTTTCGTACGAAAATTGACGTAAACGGTAAGTGCTCGTCTGTTTCCGTACGACGTATTTCCGAAGCATTCTGTCGTTCATTTAATGTATCTGATAGCACTTTGATTACTTCCGTAACACCCTTAATTAATTAGATAATTTAATTATACTCTGAACACTTTTGAAATAGCAAATAATGACAAATTGATTCACATTTTAATGTTTCTCTATGCAATTAAAAATTATCGGTCATCTCAACAATCAAAAATTGCATATTTGTTTATAGGGATGAAAATTTTAGATATTTTAAAAATATGTAAACCAATAGTGAAATTTTTCTGATTTTTCAAATAATTCAATCTCTCAAATGTTAAATTTTCATAGAAGTTATTCGCTTCACAACTCGAGAGATTCATTATTGCTTGCTTTACTGGCAGTTTCAAAATTCCTCACGTTTCCTTACTTTTAAGTCGTTTTAATATGCTTAAATTTAATTTAATTTGTTAAATAATAGAAAATCTAATCGTTTGCTAACGTCAAATGATAAAGAAATTATCTTTTTGAACTAACCCAACCTCACACTGTTTCTTAAGCTGTGTCAGAGTTTGAATGAGTCCAAGAATTGAACGCATTGTATCTTTGCCGGTACTTTTCATACTTCCTACGGACTAAAATTAGAAATGAAATTAATTTAAAAATGGAATTTTTAAATGTTCATTTAAACGACGGATTTTTGAAGGTTTAGAAAAAAAAAAAAAATTCATCAATAAAATTAATTAATTACCTTAGCCATTTCAGCATTTGCATAAATAATGCCTGTCTTCAGCTGATAAATAATTTCACTTGCTGGCATCCATAAATGAGTCTCATTATTACAATCACCTATAATATAATTCATGTTAAATCATTTTTGTCGAAAATTTATTTTTCAAAAAAAAAAAAAAAAAGGAGTAAGAAATTTTCAAGAAAAAAAAAGTTCTTATGACAGAGTAATTCTTAGCTGTATCAAAAATATATTTCAATTATTATTAATTAAAAAAAAAAAACCTCCAACTTCTATCTATCTATCTATCGAATCTAGCTCATTAAGTTAGTTTAGTCTTTAATATTACTACAAATTACCGATGCATAAGGCACAAATTATCTTTTCACATTTTGTACACCAAAGATACAATGCGGATGATGTTTGTGGTGAATATAAATTGCATTTTTCACATTGCCAATCTGGTAAAGTTGATTCCTTCGAAAAAAAAAAAAAAAGAAAAGAGGAAAAAATTAATTAATTCATTTTTTAATTTGCTATTTTAGCAAAGTTAGCTTATTGGTAAATAACAAATTGCTTTCCATTATTAGCTTAGAATAAGAATGTTATTCGATGGGTTAATGATTTATTACCTTAGGCCTGGTAAAAAAAAAAGGCTTACGCTTAGGCTTAGTATTGTGTTAAATTTTTTCGCAATATTTCTGCTATGAATTTTTCGGGAGAAAATGAATAAATGGCATAAATTCTTCTTTGAATAGTATTTTCAGGATTGTTTTTTTTCAATGAAATTTAAAGTCNTGAATAAATGGCATAAATTCTTCTTTGAATAGTATTTTCAGGATTGTTTTTTTTTTTGAATGAAATTTAAAGTTCTCGTCAAGTTTTACAACTTTTTATAGAGCCTAGGAAAGGCCTAAATTTTAGCATGAAGAAGAACTTTGAATGAAAGCTAACTTCAGAACGAATCATTACGTGAAATTTACTGATTAGGAGCTATAATAAATGTAAAAGCTCGGAAATTATATCTGTCAAGAATTTGATAATGACAATGAAATTGATCACATTAATGATTGATTTTTATATCGGTTATTGTTTAAATTTCAATGGTTTTACAAAGAAATTGACCGGCTGCTTTAAATAGGCAAATTTTTTATTTTCTGTCTCAGAAATTGTTAAGCTTTGAAACCATTTCCGATTACATGAAAAAAGAATTGTTGTTTTAAAATAACCGATTTAATATTTTTAAAAGTTTTCAATTGCTCATCGAAGATATGTCATGTCTATCAAATTTAAATTTTAAAAATCACTGACCATAAGCGTAAAATATTGCTCTTTTTCATAAAAAGGAAGTATTGATTGAGAATATTTTGAACATAAATTTTGATACAAATTTTTTATAGGGCAAAATTGATCCAGCAGAGAACAAGAAAGGAGCTATTGCAGTTTTGAGACAGACGTCCCAAGGCATTTAAAATAAGTTAAAAATCTTTTCAACACAGTTTTTTTTTTCAGCTTATCTTTTTATCGCAGTCTTTTTAGCAAACTAAATTCTTTGTTTTTACTGCTGTTCTTCTCTTTTAACAAATATTGATATGCTGCGAATGAAAAGTAACTAGTAACGCAGATTTCATACTAAGAAAACTCTTGTTTCCTGGATTAAATTTACAATTCTAACTCATACAACTGAGTTTCCTCTTTATTTCCACATCACATCACTTTTTCTTGCTAGCTATATATCATTTACTGCGAAAATTTTATTCAATGAAAATATAAAAGAAAATAACTACTGAAAATGACTGTCGCTCAATTATAATAATATTTGAACATGTAACCAGCAATGCATTTTACTAAATTTATGGTACTGCAATTGGAACTTTTTCATCACTGATTTGAAATTCCTAGATAAAGCAAAGCTTTTCTTTCTCTTCACTTTCTTCAGAAGTTAAATGTTGGAATAGAAAGCACTTAAGTCAATAATTATCTATCTATTCCTTGCTAAGAAATCAGTAATCAGCAACAACTAATTATTACCAGAAAAATTATTGAAAAAAAAGGAAGCAACAATGAAACATATATGCAATACAAGATTATTCCTTTTCTATTACAACCAAAATACTTCTGAAATCCTAATTATCCGCAAAAATAAAAATAACAAGGGTCAGGATTTTAAAATAACAACTATCATTGTACAGAGTGTAAAGATTCAGAAGTATGCAATTATCATGAAAAGATTATATGAATAGCTGCTATAAAAAAGAATATAAGATTGTAAGTTATGCATGTTTGTAAAATACTAGTCAGCTTATCAATATTATGGACTCTTTTCGTATAACTTACAAAACAACAACTAAATAAATAATGGGATGCAAAAATTGCAGCTCACGCACTTATAGCTCAAAATATTTACCAGTTAATATTGCTTTATTGAAGAAGATTAGAGTTGAAACACTCAGTTTACGAAAATATGTGATTCGGGTTTGTTACGCCTCCGTTCAACCAGTTGTTATCGGATCTAAAAATGATTTCTTCTGTAGAAATCGCTCAATCGTTATTGCGGATATAAGCTAGGTAACTAAAAGACAATCTTCACATGATTATTTTCCTGCCCCAAGCATTATAGGAACTCACTTTACTTCCGTGACTATTGTGGACTGACTTACAGAGCCGCTGAAGCAGCTTACTTTTCTGTATTCTTCCTCAACCCTAGTATATCAGGTGTTGTAAAGGCAGCTGAAGACAGAGCGATAGGACTTGGCTCTATTCCACTGTGAGAAAAAGCGGCAGCTACACGGCTGAGCGAACGATTACCACCTGCCAACTTGAATCCGTTCTAAAATTTACATCCGTAATAAAATAGAACACGTAATAAATGAGTACCATTCAGTAATTTCAGTAAGAGATTCATTATGATGTGCCATTTACTAACTTTAGCTAAAGAGGAAGAATCATTAAAGTTCGAGAGTTTTTTAAAAAAAATATCTAGAACAAATCCACTTTAGCGGCAGAAATGTTTCGGAGGTACCGTTTCTAGGCAGTCGCTGATGGGAGTACTAGTAGCAAAACGTCCTGAAGAACATCCACCGCTTCTTTCTGTTGAAGCTACACTAGATCGTGCTGGAAATAAGTTTCAATATCGCCCTAAATCATTTTGAAAAATGGTTTTTTTTTTTCTTTCTTTTTTCGCACCATACCTTTGTTCTCCACCAATGCAGCCAGACAAACAAAAAAAGGCAAGAAAATTTTAATCTTTTCAAGATTTTCTAGTCTTACAATTGAGGATTTCATCAATCTCACAGTTTGAATTAGGCGTTCGACTAACAAAAATAGATAAATTTACTAGTTCTTCCAGCTGAGTGAGGACTTTGTAAATTATTACGTGCAACGGAACTGGTGGCCAACCTGAAAAAAGTGATAGTTTTGCAAAAATTGGGTAGCAGAAGATATGACATATAAAGATTCTGTATTCAATTTAATGTAAGTTCGAAAGTCAAATTTTAGATATCAAGAAGTTCCGGTCTTTATCCGAAATAAAGCAGAAACTAAAGGACATGTATAGTAATAATGAAAAGTATACATACATCTGTTCCAATTTTTGAGCATGATGTCGCAGCTTTTCAATTTCTCTTATCAGCGAATCTTTTTCAGCTAAAATTTTCCTGAAAATCATCACAAACTTCTGATAAAATGCATATTTATGTTTAGTGGACAAAACAATTATTCAACAAACCTTTCTCTCTCAGTTTTTTGCTTCATTACGAGCTGTGCCGATATTACGTATTTCATCGCTTTCTTCTGCTATAATATAAGCAATCAATTACGAACAATACTTTGAAATTCTTCATTTGTTAGTAGTTTCACTGGACACATTATTTCCATGTCTAACATTTATTTATCTGAAAAACTTACTTGTTCCTGCCTAGCCCTCTGCAAGTGTTGGCGATGGCCACTTTGGAAATCCAAAACAGCATTCAAATTTTTGATATATTGCTCGAGCAACTCTTTCGGATTTCGAAAAAACATCTGCAAATCAGTTCGAAGATTTCGATTAATTTTCACTGCATTGGCACGCTTATTACATCGGACACACTGATCTTGTGGACCTGAAAACAGTCAGATTATTAGAAAAATCGAGAGAAACTGATCAAATGTTTATATTCCTGTCAAATAAATTCCTCTGTTCTATATCGAAATCATCGAATAATTACGAGAAACTGGTAAGGTTCCATTGCACTAAAGAGAAGAAACTAACCAGTCTCGTAGCACTTGCCACAAATGATATGACCACATGATGTGAAATAAAAAGGAAACTGTTCGTTACCTTGTGATGGCATACGAATGCATACATTGCAGTGAATCCAGTCACCCATCCTTAGGAGAAATTTAAAATAACTCTTTTGTAGTTAAACATCTTTTTTTAATTAAGTAATTTCCAGTGATAATAAAATATTATTCTGCAATTACCATTAAAATTCAATTTTTTCCTTTTTCCAATCACAAAATTTCAATCACTGATAACAACATTAGTATGAAAAACAATTAAATTGTTTACGCACTTCGCTGCCTAACAATAATCCTCTCCCATGTAATTAAAACAAAAACAAAAAAAAAAAGAGAGAAATTCAAGTTATCACTGCACATTCCGGCCAGGTATCTCTTAAACACCGCGAGATTTCATTATCACAAAATTAAACTTATCTAGAAAAATTTAACATTTCTTCAGCGAAAGCTAAATTTCTTCAATCTCATCAAAATCTCAAAACCTGTATGAATCAAAAGGAAAATTTTACCGCATAAATGACGTGAAATTTAGTAAAAAACGTGCAAGATCGAAAGTAATTGAAAAGTATAAACTTCGATAAAGGATAAATTCACAGTGAACTGCCATATAATGGCGGTGACGAGGTGAGTTAAGCCATTCCGAGCAGACACGCAAACAGGTTGGTACGTGCATTTTAGCAAGAAATTTCTGGAAATCCTTTATTGATCGTCAACTCAGTAAGTACATTGAAGTTTTAATCATTTAGGGAAAACTGATGGGAGGCATCTTGATTCATTGACCTCTGATGGAGACTTTTGAGGATTCACTGACCTCTGATGGAGACTTTTGAGGATCCATTGACCTCTGATGGAGACTTTTGAGGATTCACTGACCTCTGATGGAGACTTTTGAGGATTCATTGACCTCTAATGGAGATTTTCAAAAATCGTTAGTTGAGAGCGTATACATAGTTTTGGAAAGAAGAAGTGTTAAATGATTGAAATGAGATAAAATTCTTTGGATTGATTGGTCTTTGAGAGATATTCAGATTTACTGACTTTTGAGAAGTAAAAAGTGTTAATTTGGTAGATGGAAAGGTATGATTAGTTTTTTCTTAGGTTTCAGCAAAAACATATCGTATAATACGTATGAAAAGATAGTTGCAGTTTGGAAGCAGATTGGAATGTCTAATTTCTACGCTTCATTGGGTCAGTGATAGGGATCAAATCAGTGATAAGGTGAAATATTTAGATATATTTATTTGTATCTTTTTGTAAAAGAATGAATTGAAAAAGTATGTAGTTGTAGCACAAAAATTATTGCCTAATTTAATTTTTATTGATTATTAACTCGGAATAAAATTAACTGAGAAAAGAATCGTTAGGCTAACTCCTTGAATAATCCTTGTTGTTGTTGTTTTTTCTCGTTTTATTTTTATGGCAGCATCCCATCAGTGTATTTGCAAAAATTATAGTAATCTATCCAATAAAAATAGATAATTGCTTTTCAATGGCCAATATATGCTATTGAAGTGAGATTTCCTTAATTCATGCCTTTTTCCAACTAACTTAGAATGTGAACTGGAATTTGCCCAAACATCTTTGAATTATAACTTTTAAGAGAACTTTTAAAGATAAAAATATTTTTTAGCCGAATCTCTGTCTTAATACTTTATCTGCGCTTAGATTTTTCAGTGAACTAAAAATGTATGATGTCATAAGTAAGAAAACTTAAGCAAATGTAGATACCTAGTAGCATAAAAAAAATTCGGCTTGTTATTCAAATGAAAAATATAATTGCGTTTCATTTTCAAAATTAGCAACATACACTTTCAGAAATTATAAAGTTGAGGTAAATTGAACTCTGTTAAATCATTCCAAAATTTTCATAGTTATGCACATCATTTTAGAAATGGCAGATGTGATTTTTAAGGTGAAATCAGGATTCATTTAACGCAGGTGAAAAGGAGCGAATGAGAAGTTTGTATCCGAAATTTCAATTTTCACTACTTAGTAATTCATTCTCAATTTTTTTTTTTTTT